>VXAC01002589.1:187073-242029 GCA_013399225.1 Rhipidura dahli | reverse complement strand
TGGCGGGCAGGGAAAGTGACAGGCCCATTGTATTAGATATGCTTGGCACTTTGAGTTAACAAGCATCTCTTCATGGAAACTACAAAAAGACACCTGCGTAATTTTGCTGTCTTCAGTATTTTTTCCTGTGGTAAGCACAGTTCCTGCTTAGAGACTTTAATCCTTCATAGAAGCTGCAGCAATTCAACAATTCAAATTCTGATTATTTAACCTCCTGTTTGTGTCCTAAAGTATGTTTTGTCCAGCCTTTCAGATGAAGATATAGTTCCTAGAAAGATTCCTTCTTGTGTCATCTCCACTATTTCATCTCTTTTTACAGCTGTCATTGCCAGCTGTGGCTTCATGTTTCTTTTTTTTCTTTTTTCAGTTATTTCTCTTCCCTATTTCTTTTTCTTCTTGCAATGTTCTTTAGTGTTTTGGTCTCTTACAAAGTGCTGTACACTTAGTTTTATTGCACCTCTGAGAGACATCTTTCTTTTTGTTATAAGAAACTTTTCTAAAGTATTTTCCTCTTGAATGACAGTATAATGACATTATTTTCTTTCATATGTTATTTAGTTTGGAATGCTCTGTTTTACTTTCTGTTTCTATAACAGAACTTGTGCTAAAAATCTGGTACCTTTAGTAGGAGCAGGACTACATTATCCCTAAGTACTGCTTCTTTGCCTGTTCCTCATTTGTAATAGTACCTGCTTTTAGTAAGTTCTTTTGCTCTACTCTTGGCATTACCTCTTAATTTCACTCTTCTTATTTATAGATTTATCCTGATTAGGAAAAATATATTAATAGCCTCTTAGATGGAGTCTGATCAATGTGCTTTATCCCTACCATAGTGTCTGCTCAGCTATGAGCTCTTGGCCTGGTTCAAAAACAAACTAGTCGAATTAGGCTACTCTTCTTTCATCAGCAGTTAAATTTCTCTGAAAACATTTGCTTGAGACTGTGAGCACTCTCAGGTAGTTTGTAGGGCTTTAAAAGGTGCTGAGGACTTGGCAACCAGCAGTACCCTCATCACAAAGACCTTTTTTCTAACAACAATTTGTAAGCTTTTGGTAAATAAGTGGCATCTCTACACTTGATCTGAATAGAGCTGAGACAAGTAGATGAATAATCATCAGTGTCTGAAAATGTTTTTTCTTCTGATGACACACAAAGATTATGACACATAAAGCATTCATAAGATCATAAAGTTGTTTTACAGCCCTGCAATTTATGGTGAGTTGCTCAATTTAAAGTAAAGAAGTATTATCCCATGAATGCTGCATTTAATCAACTGCTTGACTGAATAATTCTGCCAGAAATGTGCTTGTTAATGATGGTATTTTCTACTGATTCTAAGGCTGCTGTATTCATTTGAACAGCATGTAGAATCTGTGTCCTGTTAAAATACTTTCCTGCAGTTAAAATGTTTGTGTGACACAATTGTCTGTGTTTGTATTTTAACTTTCCACAATTACATGGTTTCCATGCACACAAATGAAATACTAATGATCCCATATTAACCGTAGATGAACTACCCACAATGCACTCTGTAAATTAAACCCTTTCTTTATAACAAAATAAAAAAGTTTGTAACAAGACAAGGAGTGAAGTTAAAAAAATAAATTAGACATGGAAGACAACAGCTAAAGCAAAGCTGTACCTTCAGTAAGTGTTTTTGCAACATCTCTTAAAAAATCTGTGTAAATACATGTCTATGAAAACCTAGACAAAGATCATTAAAGATATCTGCTGTTGATGGGCTAAAATTCTAAGCTTTATTGCTGAATTTACCTTAGCAGACAGGAAATTGCCCCTCCTATTTGTAACTCTGATACCAGCACCCTGTTATCCCTGAGTAAACCAGTTCAGACCCCAACTGGACAGCCTTGGCATTCCCTGGAGATTATTACCTGGTTTGCACGAGTGGTTTTTTCAGTGTGCCAGTTTGGCCAAATTTGGAAGAAAGAGAGTCAGGATCCATTCCACCTGATCCATTGCCGAGGTAATCCTAAACCCACATCTCTGCAATGTGAACCACTCAATAATGGAAGAGTAGAGAGCATAAAAATTTGAAAATATATGTGTGCCTTTTGTGAAATAAAGACCAACTGATTGTTCATCAGCTTCAAATTATACAGGGATAATTCAAGCTGTCTGTCCCTATGGAGATGCATTTCTGTACAGCCTGATTACTTTCAACTCTGCCCAGCCTGAATTCCCATGGACATGTCAGTCACTGATTCCACTGAAGTGCACAAGCCTCATTTAGATTTCTACTCCTCTGCTTCCCACCACTGTAACAAAATGTCTATAGTTGGTGGTAATTAACAATAAGTAAAGAAAAAAATCTGTCTTCATTTGTGATTTTGCCCTAAATTTTGCAAAGCCATACCAAAAATATGAGTTCTTTAACATATCATCTTGTCTTCCAGATTGAATTGGATTCAGACTCTGGGGTCCCAGAATCTTGGTTGATGGAAGTTTTTTAAAGAAGTCGTAAAGGCTGTAACAATGTTCCATGAGGGTGCTTGTTCATTCAATCAGAGACATGAAAAATAAACACATGAGGATTCATACCAATTCTTTATAGAATTGAAAGCCTCATTACAAACTGAGATAAGACTTTGTTGAGCTGCAGACTTTTACTCAGAGATTGTAAATCTCCTTCGGCCACCTTCTGGCCAGTGATGATTTACATGGGCTAAAGTAGAGACACTCCTTCTTTCTCATGGCATTCCACATGTAGCTTACATTTCTGCTACTTGTCCAGATGGAAAGGTGATGTCAGAATTTCTCTTGGGAAGAAAATAAATATTGGGTACTGAAAATAGAATAATGCAAAAAATTGACATTAAAGTGTAGGCTGGATTTCAGTGAGTGTGGAAATCAAATAGGTTGTTAAAACTTCATTCTCAGATAAACAAAACATAGACATTTTTACAGTTTGACACAACAGCAGCAATTTATTTTATTTCAAAAAATAACTTATTAACAAATCATTCACCCTTGACAGAAAACCGGCAAATTATGTATTACAAAATGTACTTAAAAAATCTGTGCACAAGGTTCCAGAGAATAAAAGCAATATTGCCTATAAAACCAAGAATTTAAAAAAAATTATGCCTGCTATTAATTGTAAATGTCAATGAGGGATGATTGAAAACAAATGGGTTTGGAGGAGCTGTTCTTTTATGGAGACATCAAGTCTGTGTTTGAATTCTGTAGTGTTTACTCCAAATGTCTGAAATTGACTACATCTTTAAAATGAGGCTGTGTTGTTACTGAGTTTGATTTGCATTGAATATTTAGTCTGAAATGTTTCTCTAACCCTTAAATATGAAAAGTAATGCAAGTAATGCAAAAGGTACAATAGCTTTATCTCATATCTCTTCCCAATGCCCCAGTTTGTTACTATACCCTGGACTTGACATTTAATGATGTTTTTCAGATTTCATATTGAATGCTATCTTTATAGGTAAACATGTATATATCTGTACTTTACATATACCTGTATTTCATTATCCTCTATGCAAATTAACAAATACATACTGTGGGATAATTTGAGAGTTGCAGAGACCATGCTGGTTTCTGGGACATCTCAGAGGACAAAACCTTCACGGAGGTGCTGTGGAAAACAACTGAACTGCCTCCACTTCCACAGGACAGGCTGATGACCAGACTGTTCTGAGAGGCACAAGATGCTGACAATATTTGATCCCTTTCCAGCACCACACCTGGGTATGAAGGTGTTAAACTGGTGCATGCTCCTCACGCTATGACTAAAACCCTCTCCGTCAGAATATTCCTTCCATACTTTCACATGGAAAAGCTTGATGGCTTCTGTAGATATCTGGGTGTCTAGAAGGCATCATGTGGTTTGTGTACTGGGGGCCAGCGTTGAAGTTTTGGTAGAGGAGGGCCTTTGTGGAAAGAGCCTGGAGATGCCCCACGATAGACACAGGCAGCTCTAAGAGACCCACCACAGGACAAAACAGAGCCCATCAGACAAGCTTGTTGTGCCCCGGGGAATTAAGATAGAGCAAAATATAAGACAGGAGGAGGGAAGATGAAGAGAAGAAGTAAACAGGGAGAGGAGAACAGAATCAGAGTGATACAAGAGCCAGCAGGAGGATGAGATGCTCCATGGCAGAGTGGATGCCCCTGAAGGGTGGCAGCCCAGAAGAGCCCCAGAGGAAATGAGACTGAAGGAAGGAGTTTTGAAGAGAAACCTCCACATCCAGACTGCAACTTGCATCCTGCAGAGCTTTTTGTCTGGCTGAAGGCACTATTGAATGCAGCCTGTGGTGACAGCAAGACAGGGAAAAGTGTCTGAAGGGAAGCTGAGCCTGGGAAAGGAGGAGTGTGTTTTGCCTAAAGTTTCTGTCTTTTTTTATTTGTTTTCCATACCCAAATTAGCAACTAAATATTTATATTGATTTGCAATAAATTAAGTTCATTTCCCCAAGCTGAATATCTCTTGCCCATGACAGTAATTGGTAATTTATTTTCTTGTCCTCATCTCAATTCACAAGCTTTATAGGTCCTGTCCTTCCAACCCTCTCCCCTATCCAAATGCAAGAGCAAACTACTGGCTGGGTGCTGGGCTGGCAGCTGGTTGCAAGACACCACAGCTATTTAACTAGCCAGAGGTCAGCTAAAGGCCAAGTGGGACAATGAAAAATGCCAGCTCAGAGTACTGGAAGGGCTTTATGGGATTGCAGACCTACAGCCCTGTTGTTAATGGCTACACAATACAGAGGGAGTGAATTGAGAGAGCAATTTGGCTGTATGTGTTCCCAGGACTTGAAGAGGTCACATGAGCTGGAAATATCCAGGTTCATAGATTCACAGGTTTAAAATCAGAGTGTGAGAATACACAGGAGAGATGGTAAAGCTCCATGGGTAGTTCATGGAGTAAAAATCCCAAGATATGTGTGGGAAACAGACTACTAATCCTCTTTCCTGTAATCAGCTAGCCATAAAACAGACAAAAAGAGCATGAAACTTTTCCTAAGAGCTAAGCTAAGAGCTAAGAGCTGGAACAAAATGAACTATTAGGTTTTTTTCATTCCCTAACAGAGCCAGGAAAGCCAGCCAGCTGTGCAAAACACATCACACTGCCTAATAAGGTAAGATTGCAACTACTTTCTCCCCTTCAAAGAATCACAGAATAAGCTTAGTTGGAAGGGACCCACGAGGATCACCGAGTCCAGCTCCTGGCCCTGCATAGAACCATCCCCAAGAGTCACACCCTGTGCCTGACAATGTTGTTCAAACGTTTCTTGAACTCTGTCAGGCTGGTGCTGTGAAGTCAGTCCTAAGGCAGTTATGTTTGTAAAAGGTGGAGAGTACCAGGCACAGACAATAGAGTTACCTTCAAATGATCTATTTTTTGACACAAAGACAGAATGGTTGTGTAATTTGGGACTAGAAAAACTCTGTATTCTCTGCTTCTTATTTCATTCAATTCAGCAGCCAAAAGTCCAAGTCAGTCAATGAATATCCTAAAACAGAGTCTACAACTCACAGGCTGTGTTTTCCACACATGTAGGATGCATTTGGTCTACTTTCCATATTTCTACAGGCTATGCTCATAACCTGTGCACTCACAGTGAGGCACTAGATTAATTTTGCATGCTGCCTTGAACTCATTGTTCCTTCTTTGAAGCTGATTTATCCTCACACTGCACATCTGTCTTGTTCAGGACAAGTCAGAACTGAATAAACTAGCACAAATCATCAGTGTGCAGTAGGAAATAGAGATCTAGATGTCTCAGCCACTTGGCATGTGCTGCATGGCATACACATACATATTTCAGCCAAAATAGGTCAGACAGGGAAACTTAAGATATCTAAGGAGTAGATCAAATTATCAACTCTGCTGTTTCTGGGATAAACAGTTTTTTTCTGTCTAGGACCGCATTGTGCCCTAGAAGCGCACAGATCACACAACATTGCATCATGTAACAAAGACTGTGAGATACTTTGTAAGTTTTAAAACACAGAGGCCTGTGTTTGAATTGCAGAGTATGCTCTAAGCCCCTCAGAACTCCTACTTTCAACAGCATTTTATGTAGCACTCAGTGTCCCATTCTTGGTCTTATTAGGAAAATAAGAGGTGTCTGCTTTTGGACAATAGAGGTCTGAGTAATAAATGAGTGCTAGGGGTATATTTGGGGACTCCTTTCATCACTTGATTGCAGTAATACTTTTTCCTTTAGTAATATTTTTTTCATCCAAACATATTTGTAATACAGGAGCTTCTAGTATAACAAAAAATCATAGGACATTAGGTCTCAGTCTCCAGAGGAAATATGATGTTAGAACTGGAAAGCCATTCTATAAACAGTATATTTCTATTGTAGCTAGTGATGATCTGATAGCTAAAATAGAAAAAAACTGTTCAGAAATGGCTGTTCAACAATTGAATTTATTGTAAATACAGAATTAAAAGCTGCATTTGATGATAGAGAAAGCCTATTGCTTGTTAATCTATCCTCATGTATATAATTATCAAAGATGCCAGTCAGAAGCAAACCTACTGTACTTATAACACTGAAATAATTGATTTTATCTTATGAATATTCATATTTTCTTTCTAATATGAGATGTAGCAGCCAGTATCCTATGCTTTAACAAGCAGATGCCAATTTTTTTGTGGAGCCTAATTTAACCTTTAACATGGATGAACACTTGCCTTCAGTGCAGCTTGAGATCAGCAGCATTCCTGCTCATGGATGCTTCTCACCTGACCCACCTCCTCACCTCATTTTGTTTGAGTGTATTTCTAGTAGGGAATGCCAAAAAAGCAGCAAATGTTAGAGCTCTGTTTTGTCTGAGATTACTTCCTGTGCTACATCCAGGAGCACCCTCTGACTGGCTGACCAGCTAACTGAAATACACAGGTGTCTATTCATTCCATTTAAAAGATTAGACATTGCAGATTTACAGCTCTCTCTATTTTGCCAGAACAAATGCCATGCTCTGTTAAGCTCTTCCTCAGAAAGGAAAATCTGGCCACTTTGAGTTAGTATGAGCCAAGCAATCAACATGCCAGGTCTGCAGCTGAAAATCTGGAATTATCTTATAACAGCAGCAGGAATATTTAGGGATGAGCAATTGTAAGAACCGACTCATGGGACTGGCAGTGCTCAGCAGGCCTTTGGCCAAGCTAAACACCAAGTAGAAAATGCTCTTCAGTCATTGCAGCATATTCCCAGACCCACTCCTGCCTACACGTATCTAACAAGCTTAGTTTAAGACCTTAGGAAATAAATGTGCAGACAAAACAGGTCTTTGCATCCAATTCAAAGGGATTTTTTTCTTCCAGGTGGAGTGCAAAAAAGAGCAAAAAATAGCAGCTTTATGAATGGCTCCAAGAAAAGAGATACTGATCATCAGCAGCTTGAGAAAGGGACTGGAGACAATTCCAGTGAGACCTCTGTCTGTGGGTCATTAAGTGACCTTGCAAGCTAAGACAACATTTCTAAAACAGCAGCTTTCAATCTGTTGTCAAATAAGCACCACAAGTCCATGGACTTTATATGGGAAGGCAAAGTTAGCCAGGCAGTTCTCAAGGAGGAGAAATTTGATATGCTACTATCTACAGCTTCACTGGAAAAAGATTTAAGCTCTGCTGACAAACAAAAAAACCCCTGATGAAAACAGCTGCTCTACAGTATCTGATCTAGCCGTCTTCTGTAGACACAAGAATGTTAGAAAGAGAAAAGAGTAAACATTAAACTTAGCTAGCTGCTCCTCAATCTGGAAAAGTAAATGATTGCAATTTGCTAAGAAAAGTAGCTAATAAAGATAAGCAAAACTAGTTGGTCACTTTAGAGGGAAGCATGGAAACAGGTCTTTGAGGTTGTGCTGTAGTCCCAGGTGGTATTTGGAAAGGAAAATACAGATATGGCCTTATCTGTTTGGGGTTTTTCCATGTTTTCCCACATCCTAAAGATTAAGCTAATTTCCTTTAATGAGCAGATCTTACAATTTCTGCCATTCATGTCATGGTGATCACATAGACTACTAGGACAGCAATTCTGACAGAGCTAAATTGTAGGCATATCTGAGAAGTAGTGCAGAATTCAGGAGTTCATCTACTACATGGCAACTCTTTCAAACAGGGCAGAGAATAAGCAGCCTTGGACCTGCATTGACTCTCTAAAGGTTAAAAGGTACCACTTTAGGTACCAGCTTTGCCTGTCCAGAACTGCTAAAAGACTGATTCTCCCCACTGCCGCACTTGTACAGGTATGATGAGAGACTGTGTCTTTTGTGGTGATAATTCATGAGCAAAGGAAGGATGTGGCAGAGTGCTTTGCATAAGGCCACCTGACATTTAGAGAGACGTTACTGTTTCTTTCAGACTCAAATTATGCTCATTTCCTTACCTTTAAGGCATTCTGTTTACCTGTGCTGAAAAATATTCAGTAAATCATTATATTAATTTAGCTAACAACAGATGCAGGATTCATTATTACTCTATGAGAAGTCCTTTATTGAAACAAATGATATTTGAGGTTTTGTAGAAATCAATAGTGATCAGCATCTGCATTACTAGGACAGAAGCTGTGGGTGCTGAGCACTGTATCAAAAACAGTACCATTTGTATGTCAAGAAACTGTGAGGAAACAGATTTGCTGCTTTGCTTAGCACAAAGTTTACGAATCAATGTTTGTATTATTTTGAATCCAACAAACTCACCCTCCTCTTCACACTCTCTTCTTCATAAGTAGTACTCAGCAAACAGAAAAGGTTTTAAGTCTCTAGCTACCAGAAAACAGAATTGCATAGACTATGGCAGTAAACAATTTCTCAAGACTGTGAAGAAAACTGATTGAATTAGTTAGAGTTATCACCTTTTCCTAGGCCATTTTCCTGGATCATGACAAAAAAAAATAAGAGACTAAATTCTTAAACCATAGAATAGATCCACAAGAGCACCTAACTTTTACATATATATCAGTCTAACTGTATTTTCAGCACTGACCAAGGAGCCCTCATCCTGAGGCTGAGAATTTAAAATGGTGAGAAATTTGAGGTGGCCATTAGTAAGTAGTATGGGACCTCATGCTTACTATCCAAAGGAAACTAAGGGTGGGACAGACAAGCAAGTTACCACAACTTCACTCGAGCAGCTATGCTGTACCTGGCAGGGTCTGTGGCAAACATGAGATGAAACACTTAAATTTCAACAAAAAAGAGATGTTTTCCTCACTTTGCCTCACAGCTGTGAGATGAAAGAGATGACTTATCACAGCCCATCCAACGTGCCGTTGCTCATCAAGCCATAAGCCCTCACCAATGGATGCCAGCCCTTTGACCAGTGTTATGGTCAAAGAGTCAGACATAAACCCCAATTTCAAAGAAGTGGTGGCAGCCATTAACCCCCTGCACAGCCTGCATCTTGGTGGTCGGGAAGGACACCAGGGATTTGGAACCTTCTTTCAGACAAACAAAATTCATTCTCTGAAGGGTACTGAAGACCAGTAACTGTGAGGCAGAAGGGAGAGAAGTCCAATGGAATGCAGGTCACTTTGTGTGATTAGTTAAAAATCTTCTGGGCCTGAGGGATGGAGAAAATGAGGTGAAATAAAATGACCTTATAAGCTGATTGATTAGAGATGGACCTACATTTCTGGCTCATTAATGTTTCATATAAAACATTCCAAAAACACTTTGAAAGCAGTTATCAATCACTCAAATCAAAGTAGACCTACCCTTAAATGAGATTGTTTTAAAAGTGGAACCTACAAAGAAAATACAGAGTAAAACTGTTCAAGTAAATCAAATTTTTTCTTTCTGTTGTTTTTTACTCTGGGTGTGATTCAGAGTATTAATTATTGTGACTTCTTTTCGTTGTGTAAGATGGATGCATGGTGTGTGGGATGTTTTTCATCTCCTGTGGACCCACGCAATGGACTTGGTGAGTCACCCCACGGTCACCCTGTGTGAGGTGTAGCAGAGCACAGTTTCTCTCAATGTCACCTAATTTGTTTGAACAGGGGATGACTGGACACCTTTCTTCGTATGGTGCTTTTCTGTGCAGTCAAATAGCAGCTTCAGGCCTCCCTCCTCTGCTTGCTGCCTTTGGCTCACAGTGCACAGCCAGTGAAGAGCCAGATGACTCCTGACTCTGGTGCTTTCATGTTCCCCAGCCCCGTGGCAGCCTCAGTCAGCTTCTGACACCCTGGAGTTTCAAAAGGGGGCCAAGCTGGACACACACAAATCATCTAATTGCTGCGAGTTCACATCAGCCAAACGCATGGGGAATTTAAACCTGTGGGGCTGAAGGGTAAAGTTTAGGCTGGGTGCCATGAGGCCAGTTTGTGTTCTAGACATGAGATATCTGCACACAGTGAGGATCTGCTTCTGTAGACAGCCACAGACACTTCCTTACGGGCCTCCAGCCCTCCTCGGGCTGATTTTAGGTAATGGCAGGGTTGGGTCCCTTTGTCCCTTGAAGCATGCTTCGGTGCACATTTGTGTGGTCATGTGCATGTGTTTCTTGATTAAAAAAAAAAAAAAAACCAAACCAAAACAAAACAAAAAAAAAAACCCACAAAAAAAATCCAACCCAAAGCAACAAAGAAACCTCCCTGGGCAAAACAGTTTATCCTGTAGATTCCTGTCATCCCAGCTAAATGCTAATATGTTTACAAAATGCAAGTACCTCTGAGAGCACTGAGAACAGTCCTGGTTTCCTAGGGGGCCATGTTCTGGAAATGAATGTACATTCCCAGGTGTCTAGTACACATGCAGCTCACTTCTGCCATTGGGGTAATTAGTAAAGGCTCTCTTGGCAGAATTCAATATCTCTGATTGCTCTAATTCTTTGGCCATGAGCTCAAAAGCTGTCAGATAAGGATAGGAAAAGAAAAAGGGAAAGAGGTGCCCTGTTTCCCTAAGAAAGCAGAGGTTTCTATTGCTATGTCTCATATAGATAGATTGACCAAGTCCAGATTGTGATGGAAATTTCTTTTTCTGTCTTCAAAGACATTTTTGCTCCCAAAAGTTCCTTCCTAGGGAATATCATATGAAGCAGAAAATCTAATGGACAGCTGAAGAGCCCTTCTGATGACAGTCTCACCAAATCTGGTATATTCATAAAACATATTTTGGTTCTAAGTGATTTTTATTAAAAAGCTGACTGATTGTAAGAGTCCCAATGAGCTGTAGTTTGGGAATGGTTATACTTGGATTTTGAAAAGAAATTATTAGAAAAGGGTAGAACTAGATCCATTTTAGCAATCTGTATGCACTAACTTTGTGCATAAGCATACAAGTATTTACTAAAAGTCAGTTGTGCATATTTAGCTGCAATCAGTGCTGGTTAAAAAAAAATCATAACACTTTACACAGACTGATAAATTTTATTCACTCACATAGGGATAAAAAAAAAAAAAAACTGGAGAGCAATCTTTGCAAATGCAAACAGCAGTATATATTTCTTTCAATGCCCCAGTGCATGTATTCTATTCCCCCAAAAACTTCCCCCTTGCTAGTATTCACTCATTTTCTTTCCATATCATGCATGTAATGGGCTTTCTTCAGGTGGAATGCAATCCCACACTTGAAAGCAGCACTAAGGAATGTATCTACTGAAGTACACATACAAAAACTAGACAACTCTCTTAATTTCACAATTCAGTTTGCTACTCAGGACTCTCAGGTTTTGCACAAAATTTTCATGAGTAAAACTATTCAACCAGACTGATTAGAAAACCAAGTTGTTTTCCACCCACATGATGTGGAGGAAAAATATATAAAATGGCAATAGTATTGACTCAAATCTATTTTTTTATTTTTAATTCTTTTTTCATTTTTTTCCTTTTTTTTCCCTACTTTTGGAACAATGTAACATTTATTTATGCTGGATATGAATCTTAAGAAGATATATTGGTGGATCATATCTTTTCCACCCCAAGGCAAGAGTCATATATCCATAATACATCTTTCATGAGTTACTGTGATCCTCCTGAATAACAGATAGAAAAAAAACAGGACTGCAAGATATTATGAAAATGTTTTCTATCCAAGGAGCATGTTAAAGAGGACTCTAAAAAGATAAGATGCATAAATTTTAAGTCTCCTTGGACAACATACTAATTCAAGCAGATAGCATTCAGTGTTAAAATAATCTCCAATAATACGTAGCAATTTAGAAAATTGTTTGTTTCAAGAAAAACTTTTCAAGTGTCAGAAAGCTTTTGAGAAATTCATGTTTCATAAATGATTTTGATAGATGCTGTCTTGTTTTCCTTAGTTGTCTGTAAATACTAATACTGAAATATCACAATTTCTCAAGGGTGAACAATTCCAGGTTCCAATAATTTCTTGAAACTACATAAAATTACTATTGATGTCCCATTTGCTTCCTGATCCCACCTCTCACCTGTGTTGTCAAGTACCCAGGGTTGGATCTGATAAGGTGTAGATTACTCCTAGTCTGCTGAAAACTCAGAAAGGGAAATCAAACGTTTAAAACTACATGTGCATGACTAATTGCTTTATAGATCTGATCTGTTAGCATGAAGAGACCTGAAGCTCTTGTAAACTTCCTAGGGCAAGAACTTCTCTTTGTACAGCAAAGCACTGCACCCTTTAGGGCAGTACTAGGAGTGACAGTTTTGTATACACTTTCCAAAAAAAAATGTAGTTTTTGACTTTGTATCTAATACAGAAAATTAGAAAGGACAGATAAGTGTTGTCTTAAATTAATCGTTTTGTGAGAGATTAAGGGAATTGACCTTTAAATCCTGTGAAAGGTGGCTTTGTAAAACAAAGATTTTTGTGGTGAGTTTTCTGCTTTGTTTCTTTGTATTTTTTACATATGTTTTTAATATAAATATGTAATGGCTAACTAAACTAACTACGGATATGTTTAAATTCTGCTAAATCTTTTAACAAACTTAGCTTTAGAACCATGTGGTATTAAAAGTAAAACCTGATGGTGGTTTTTGTAATTGTTTTGCTATGCCTTTGTTATTAACTTGGTATATTCTTACTGAGTGTGGTAAGACCATGACTGAGATCTAAGACGGTGTTTTGAGAACATATTAAAGCAGTTTATGTATACACACACACAAACACATATTTGTAATAGAAATATATATGTATGTATGTATGCAAGTACACAGCCCAGCAAATTCTCACAAGTATTACAAACTTCTTCTTTACAGATGCACCATGTCCACATGAAATATTTACAAAATTATAATTTTGAACACAGTTTGCAATGTGTGATGAGTGTATCGTAGCCATACATAATATCCACCCAAGTACTTGCAGATGTTACTTAACTTTGCCAAGGAGTTTCAACACTCTGGATGAGGTCTTGAACTCAGATTTGGCTGATGCAATATAACCTACAATGTTTCTTCCCCAATGTAGGAAGGGGAACTAAATGAACTATGGTTTCTCTGCTCAATTGATTCCCTCACATCCATTTCTTGTCTTTTGGAACTTTCCATGACCAAAGGTTATTCTCTGAGCACCAAAGAATCTTCAAGCGAAGATTTCAAAAGCCACTGTAAGTAAACAGAGCTAAGTATCAACACATAATGCCAGCTTATTCTCACACAGGATAAATACAAAAAAAGGATCCAGGTAAAGAGGAATAAAACATAATTTTTATCTTATTCATATTATTAAAATATATTCCTTGATAAGGATCTAATACAGTGCCTTCCAAACACAAACATCTAAAGAAACATCGCTGGTCCTTTGAGTAATAGCACTTCTTAGTTACTTTCAGTTTTTCTTATTATGCTTTGCAATGTGATATAATTAAGGAAAATTTGAGAGAATATAAATAGCTAAGTAAAAACATAGTCAAGTCAAAGAACAGTAAACAAGAAAAGGCCATTTCATAAGTATTTCCCAGTGTTGATTTTTAGACCATTATAAAGACAAGATAAGTCAGCATTAGTCCACTGCTAGTAATGGACATTTTCATTGCCTGTAGTTGTTTCTCACCTCCACTGTTCCCATTTCAGAAAAAAAACCCCAACCAAAAAAAAAAACCAAACACCCATGGTGTGGTGGTAGTAGTAGCTTTTTCTCCCTTTTACATAGTTTGAAACAGTAAATTCCATACAGCAAAAAATTTCTCTTGAGGCACTAAGTGGCCAGAGAATGCAGTTTTACAAACCATCAATTTCCACTCACCTACTTTCATATTTGCTTTGGTACAGAATGAGTCCTTGGGAGGGGTCTTGTTACTTCTCTGAAAAGTCCACATCAGTTATCACCTTTTACAAGCAATCCTTCCAAGCTTTGACAAGATGAGGATTTGGGAACAGTCAGATGGTTATAAACATACACCTGTAAAATAAATGCAGGTCTTTTTAGTTACATTTGTGAATTTATATCATATATATCTATGCTAAGGGAATCCTACTTACAAGTGCACCACTGGTGGGAGTTTAATTTTCTAATGAGATTTATTTTCATCTCCTACTTTCTAATATATGATAACTTTCAGACATTCTGTACTCTGCCTTCAGTGGCACTGTAGCCTTTGTGTTCCCCCAAAAAGTGATTGGCTCCTAAGATTTTCATCTAATTAATTGACACTTATTCTCCAAATGTTGTGAGCTACTGCATTGTTGAAAAGCAGAAAATGCCATTTACCCTTCAAAATTATGTTTAAGGGAGAGCAAGATGTGACAATTCAATAGATAATTGGATGATAGATCCTCTCAGAGATCAGTTATTTCAAGAGTAGCAGCAATATATCTTTTCTTAGGAATTTCTGCATGACTTCCATTGACCAATTTTCCACTTTCATGTTAGGCAGCTGCAATTGCTAAACCATCAGAGCAAATACTAAAAAACTGAATGATGCCAAAAAAGAGACCCTAGGGAGGAAAGTTTACTTTTACACAGATTCTACTGAATTGTCTTGTTGAATTTTCTATCCATTAAAAACATCAGGGATTTAAAACCTTTTCTAATAGCTGTGGTTAAAAAATGCCAGTGATTACTGTAAATCACTGCTTCATTTCTTATGCTAATTGCTGTATGGGAACCAGCAAAGAAGGCAAATGCTGTCCTGTGCTGCATTAGGCACAGCACTGCCAGCAGATGGAGGGAGGACATCCTGGCCCTCTGTTTGACACTGGTGAGGCCACTCTGCTGTGCCCAGTGCTGGGATACTTAGTGCAAGAGATGTGGACATTATGGAAAGAGCCCAGTGAAGGGCCATGAAGATGCTGCAGAGACTGGAGCACCTCTCCAGTGAGGAAAGGCTGAGAGAAATAGGACTGTCCAGGCTTCTGACAAGAAGGCTGAGTGGGGATCACCCATGTGTATCAATGCACATCAATGTACACACCACTTTTTAGGCATTAAGTACAATAATAACTTCATGCTGCTTATGCATGTTTAAGGGCCCAGAGTTTGTATGTTCTGCCTAACCTCAGTTTTGTGGTACATGAGAAAAAAACAACCTGCAGAAATGTGATTCAACATTATGTGCTTTGAAGAACTGGAAGAGTTGGGGGGTGCATAGGGAGGGAGGACCAGAGTGTTTCTGAAGAGGATGGTCTGAGCAAACCACACTTACAATGATCCTCTCTACTCCTCTGTGCTGAGACCCCACCTGGAATGCGCCCAGCTCAGGATTCCTCAGTATAGGAAAGACAGGAACCTGGTCCAGAGGAGGGTCACAAAAATGATCAGAGGCAGGGAACGTCTGTGAAGAGAGACTGAGAGTTGAGGGTGCTTAGCTTGGAGAAGAAAAGGCTCCAGGGAGACTTTATTGAGGCACTTTGCTGTGTTTCAGTACTTACAGGGGGCTCATGAGAAAGATGAGGATAATTTTTTTTTTTTTTGCAACAGGACAAGAATAAGTGGTTGTAAACCAAACTAAGGTATATTCAGACTAGATGTAAGGAAGAATTTTTTACAGTGAGGGTGGTGAAATACTCAAGAAATACTCAAGAAATTCCAGAGAGGTGGTAGATGCCCCATCCCTGGAAACATGCAGGGATGCATGAACAATCTCATCTAGTTGAAGATGTCCCTGCTCATTGCAGGGAGGGGCAGAGCAGATGACCTTTAAAGATCCTTTCCAACCCAAACTATTCTACTATTCTATGATAAATTACTACAACAGAATTCAGAGATAAGCAGAGAAGTTTTCCAGAGATGGTGATAAACTTTGGTCAGAAAGTGACAAAAATCAGCCTCTCTACCCAGCAGAGACAAGAGAGTGCATTCATGTGAGATGGTTTTTGCTCAGTGTTAGCGGTCCAAAGGAATGGCTGGCAGTAACCAGCTCAGGGTTGCTAATAACATCTATTGTAGCTAATAAAGCAAGTATGCTTGTCTGTCCCTGTGCTACTCATTTCCCCATCACAGTTTCTTCCACAGCTTTCCTTTCCTGACTTCTTCTGAGACACTGAGTCTTCATCCCTCTATAAAAGAAGCTAAAGAGTGATTTATTTTTTGCACTTTGTAGGCTCTCCATTGGAATTACAAAGCTTCTGCAAACAGTCTCCTATGGAGGAAAAGATAAATGTGAATTCTCTGGCTATAAGGAGTTCCAGGGAATGCAAGTCTTCTAAAGAACATCTGAAGATCATTTTGCAGTACCTAAGCCACAATTTTTAGGTGTATTTTTAAAAATATACATACCCGCATGTGGATGTTTATACATGCACACACATGTGTATGCATACATACATACTTACTTTTATAACAGAAGAGGACAAATAGAAACTGCCTTTTAATTAAGAGAATCTAATTTTTTTGGTCAGTTTTCCATAGAAGCGGGAATTTGCTGAATTTGACTGGCTACTTAATGAGAAATATGGTCTATCTCTTAATGCCAATATTCAATATTGTTATTTCAAATGCCTTTTCCAAATTATCATTTGCATTTCTTATAAAGTCTCCATAAATTTATAGTCAAAAGAACAAAAGTTTAAACAAATTCAAGTAAATCAAACTGTACATACTCAAAGGACACTGATATTGGAGACAACTTTTTAGCAGCTCAAGAATAACTTTGAAGAAAAATCTTATAACTAGTGATGAGGTTTATTCCAGAGCAGCTGCTAAACCCCACAGCTCTTCTGTTCCATGATTTTACATATTTTTTTTCAGTGGCAAGATCACTTTCAAGTAAACTAGGTAAGCAGCAAAAGATTCACATAGCATCTTAAATTTATGATACAGTGTTTAGAAGATATAGTGTTCACTGCAGAAGTTTCTCAAAAGAGAGAGTATTCCCACAAGTGGTCAAAGAGATTAACCAACCTTGAATCATGTACTGTCCCACTTTCATGCATAAAAAAAACCATAATAAATAAATGCAGCTACAAGTCAGTGTTGTTTCATGCAGTGACTCCAGACCTTCCTGTGTCCCAGGCTGATATTAGAATGTGGTGTGAACAGGCTGAGAGACCTCCTCCACTCTTCAAGGGACATTAATGATGATCATAAGACCACGTGGCTAATGACCATGAAGCCAGAGCTCTATGCAAATTCATAGACCTTACATCAGAAAAAAAAGAAAAAATAAAAATAAAAGAAGAGATCAGTGTAAAAGATGAAACACATAGAGGAACTGGCCGGTTTAGCTTCACTCCATGGTGTCAGCAGTGCAGGTAACCATGGAGCATGTTGCACTCCAAACTCTCTCTGCTCCTTGAAGAGCTCAGCGGGTCTGGTTCTCCTCCACTGGCAGCTGAAGAATCTGCTCCATTAAGCTACCAAGGACAGAGAAAGAAGAGGACGTGCCAGGCACCCTTCTGTGTCCCAACAACAGCATGTGCTTGTCTGAACAAACATCTTCAGAGTGTAAAAAATACACGGCGTGGATATTAACACTGCCTCTGCAGAAGACAACAGACAGAAATGGTGTTGACCACATACTGAAAAGCCATCATAAACCCTCCTGTGCTCCAGGTCAACAGCTACTGCATCAATACAGGACTCTGGCCTCCAGGTCTGCCAAGTTTTATATTGCAGTGGCGGTGGCTCTTCTGTCTGTTTCATTGATAATGCCATTCTTGTGATAAAAATTGCCAGTCCTCTTTTTCAGAAGAAAACCCAAATCAGATCATATTAAAGCAGCTGGCATTGGTCAAACGAATTTTTTAAGCCAAACAATTTTACTTTATTTTATCATAAAAATGGGGGCTTTTTTATATGCTTTGCNGAGGGGGGGAGTGGGGGGTGAGGGGATTATATTTCCAACTGATCTGAAACAAATTCCAACTTCCCCTCCAATTTTTTTGGTTCAGCCAGCAAATTTAGAGACTTTACAGAACAAAAAAGTTATTCCTGTTGTTTTCTAGAGGCACTAATCAAATTCTCTTAAATAACTTTTGAGTACTGCAGGTGTGAAAATTTGTTGTAGCAAAAGCAAACATAGTAAAAAAATTGGCATTTTTACTGAGAAATAAATCTGTTATTTGGGCTAAGTAGAACCGTCAGAGTGGCTTATCTGTAAACCTTGGTTATGACCATCTTGAACACAGGAATTTACAGGTGACAGGGAAACCTATTTTTATTTTTTCAGACTCAAGTGTGTGAACACAAGAGCAGAAAGAGGCTCTCGTTCTGTCAAGTCTCATTTCTCAGGCAACAAGCAGATTAAATCTGCTCTATTTTTGTGGACTTTTCCATCACACCCATCACCCTAATTTCCTGTCATTTGTACCATGACTACTTTGACTCACACTGGTTATATGTTCTTGCAACACCCAACCCCCAAGACATCTTTTGTGGCATTTTTTCATATCAGTATTTTGGCTGTTTGTTGGTTGGAAGCCTGTGTGGCTTCCTTGGTATTCCCGCAGTTGGTCTGAGGGTTGTTTCTGTTCCTTCTGTAATTGAACACACATTTGTGTGTTTATGCTAAAGAAGTTCAGGTCCAAGCAGGTCTTGGACAGGTTCAAAAGCTTTTTTCTTTCTGAAGGAGTTCATCTCTGCTAGGGGAAATAAGATGGGCAGAACTTTTAAAAGACCCTTTGCATTATAGCAACAGACATTTCTCAGAATTTTTTTCTGGAAAGCATGAGTCTCAGCAGCAAATGCTATATATTTTCCAAGACACACTCTAAGAGAAATATTAAGCCTGGGTAGGATTTATACAAACTGTATTTACAATTCATTATAAACATGTCTGGGTGTTTTATGATCAGGAATGTTGCCTCCCCTGACATTTCTGACTGGTCTTTGGACAACAAAGAGCACAACATCTTCTGCAATTTCCTGAATATCTTGATAAATAAAGCAGGTAATTAAAATAATAAGAATGTATAGTTAACTCTTTCTAAGAACAGATTATTTTCTTATTCTATTTAGCTGCAGGAAGTTTCCTTCTCATTGTGCTGAGCAAGGTGCATAGTAGGTCTATACAGGAGAGTAGTTCTAGCCCAGAAATCTGGGTTGCATTCACTAAAGCTACAAAATAAATGGCTGTGATGTTTAGCACTGTGGCAGCTACAGTAGCTTTCAGCATTTGGGATTCACCTCTCAGCCCTCAGGAGAGAAATGAGACACTTGAGCCTTTTCTCTGTCTTGATTTCTTAGCTTATGAGCTTTCCTTTGCAGGAACTACTTCTCACTTTGTATATGGCAACCTACAGATTCAGTCCTAAAGGAAACCCACGTGGCTTCATCCGATGCTTCCCTTGCCCAGAGACATTCCTGCTTGTTTCCATGCCATCCTCTTCACTTCTACTGAACAGCTGCTTGTGAGACTGTGAGATGGACCAAACCAAAGAATTGATTAAATGACTCCAGGGTAAAAAAAGCCCTGGGGAGTGGAGTTTAAGATAGTTTTGCTCAGAATGAGTTGACTGACACATGTGTGATCAGTTAGCAAATCATGTTTGCCAGGTGAGACCATAATATCTCTGGTGGCACAAATGAGGAGATGATACAGAGACAGCAGTAAGCTTGGGGGAAGGGAAGTGGATAGGAACAGCTCAGAGCAGCTTTGCTGCCAGGAGGAGAGCCTGTGGAACCAGGCCCTAACTGCTAGTGTAAAAAAAAAAATCCTGAAAAACTCACAAATATAAAATTTTTCAAAGCTTGCTTTTTAACACCCTCCATTTTGTGACTGCAAGAGCAAGGGCCTCTGGTTACAATACTACTTACAGAGTGAGTGTTTAATACATCAGCAGCTTGGCAGGATTCTTTGTGGTTCTCTTTATTTGAGGGACCATCTGGCTGCATACACTGCTACCCAGTATAATGAAATATTAGACTCATCCAAATCATGTGAGCTTCAGATATGTGTCATGAAAAGAGTCCAACACGTGGGGCTGTTTGGTTGGATTATTTTCTCTCTTTTTCCCTCTGTGCATATTTATTTCATTAGATTTATCTCTGTTCTATTTTCTTTCTCTTCATGACTGCAGGTTTTTTTAAGTTCCAGATGAAGTGTCATCAGATAATATTTAGAAAAGAGCCTTTTGATTTCTTAGCATTTGTTCTATATATAACTTGCTGTATATGTGTAATTGAAGTAGCAAGAGCTCTAGCAGGCAAACGTATTGCCAAGGAAATAGATACAGCATGACTGAATCCTCAGTCTTCTGAATCTCTCATTTCTATTACTTTTTCATCTGAGCTGACAATTTTTGGAAGAAGTATCTTAAACAGACATATTTTACCTGGTAGCTCCATTTCTGTGCATTTATAGTATGCTGATCAGTGCCAGCCATCTTAACATCAGCAAATGCTGTCCATAAAACACTGATCTATTGTTGGCAAATTACTTCTATATTTTAAATAGTTGAAAGTCAGTTCACAGTCTACCCTACACTGAACTTTGTAGATTCAGATTTACTTCCAGACAAAATATAATGCAATAACCATAGAGCACTGTTTGCTCTACATCTTATACATCAAACCTGGATTTTAAAAATTGCTATTTCACTGCAGTTTTCTGAATCCCATCTTGCTTTTTTATTTGCGTGGCTTGAACCATTTTAATGACAAACCATTAATTTTGAACCATTTTAAATGACAAAGTTTCTCAACTTTGTCATTTCAAATAAGGTTTCTTTCTCTCAAAAGCTGTGTTTGTATAACCCACAATGCCAAATAACTAATGCAATCAAAGGTGAGCCAGACCAGTTGATACTTGTCTCACTTCAAGAGAGAGAGAGTGCAGCTACCAGCTGAGTGCACATCTCAAAGTAGAGACACAAGCAATTATGGCAGGAGTCCAGGGTGGATGGATGGGTAAGTCCTGATGGAGCTCACACACAAAAGGAAAGACCCAGGAGAAATGTAGAAGCATTTCCCAAGTGTGCAAGAAGGGAGCTAGGAAAGCCAAAATTCAGTTGGAGTTAAAGCTAGACAGGGAGGTAAAGGGCAAGGAAGATCTTCTGTAGCTACACCAGCAGTAGAAGGAAGGTTAGAGAAAATCTGGTCATTGGGACAAAGGACCTAGTGACAAAAGGCATTGAAAAAGCCTGTTTTCACTGGTTGACTTGCCCTCTGGCATCCCAGTTCTCCAAGGCTACTAGCAGAATCTGTTAGAGAGAAGTGGGACCCACAGAAGAGGAAGACACACTCAAGGATGCTGCAGCAGCTGCCTAATGTCACTACAGAGATTCTCTCTTATCATTTCGGAAAGACCATGGTGATCAGGGGAGTTTGCACATTACTGGAGAAAGGAAAGTGTGACACTCCTGTTGAGGAAGGGGAGGAGAATCTGGGAAATTACAGGTTGCACTGTCTCACAGTAGAATCTGGGAAGATTATGTGGCAAATCCTCCTCAAAGTCATTTTCAGACACATGATTAAGAAGAAGGTGACTGGGAACAGGCAGCAAGTCATACTTGCCCAACCTAATTGCCTTCTGTGATTCAATGGCTATCTCCACAGACAATGGGGACAGCAGTGGATGCTGTATACCTTCATTTTACCATGGCCTTCAATGAGGTCCATGGTAATTTTATGGACAAACTGGTGTGACACAAACAGAATAAGTGGATAATAAGGGCAGCTGTCATTAAATCATACTATGGAATGAACTGGAAACTCATCTTTGGTAGGAAAGAGATTCTTTTTAAATTGGGAATATAGAAATAATGAAAAGAGTCAATATACAGTAAGAATTAAAGTACAAAGAAAACTTTTTTTCCAAATGAATATACAGATACTCCCAAAGAAGATTAAGCATTCCTCTATGTTTAGATAAATCCTCTATAAATTAGTAGAGGCAGCCAAGCTTCCAAACATAAAAGAATTCAAGAAAGAGTTTGAAAGAAAAATATTCCCAAGAGAAGAGGGGAGGATCAGAAGAAATGTAGGCTGCCCATTTTGCAAGCAGACAAATTTGTGTTCCAAAGGTAAAACCAGTTTTCCATGGTATGTCTTCACATCCTGGACCCTTTTTTCAGCCCTTATTCTCATTTTATCAATTACTTCAACATTATTAGCATCAGCAGAATGTTTGTTGGGGCAGAGCTATGACCTTTGTACAACTGTATGTCACCCATGTCTTAAAGTGCATTTTCCGTGCATCCATTTCTCAAGGCAGTTAAGTTTCTGTAAGTAATTGTATTATACCACCACAAATGGAAATCATTACAGTGTTTTAATTCATTTATTTCAGCCTCTCTATAACTTCATGACTCTGACTTCACTCCTTCAAGAGTGAACACTTCTACGTGTAACACTTGCTTTTATTTGAGTCATTGTAAGCGACTAAAGAAACTACAAATGGAAGTATCAACATGAAGTATTTTAACATTGCACTCTACCATTGATGTTTTTCATTAAATGAGTCCAATGCAATCCAACATCTTGTTGACTCTAGTTTCAGCAAAAATAAATTTAAAGAAATAGAAATCCAACTTAATAGAAATCACTATTTCAATTAGACTTCTATTTAGATGACTCTCTTGCCTCTCAATTAATTTCTTTTAGGGTTTTTTTCTGTTATGGTTGACTGAGAAAAAGAAGAGGTGAGCAAGTGAAGGAGGTCTAAACTGGAGGAGGTGAGCAAGTTAAAGGGGTCTACATTAAAGAGCAGCACCTCTTTGCACCACTGATCTGGTTTAGATGCACTTTTTTCAGGCCAGATCAGAAAGGCTACACTGAAAGTTGGCACAATGCAGAACAGCATTCATTTCATGGTATTAACAAATACTGCTGAAGTAAACTGTCCACATTTTTTTATTTAAGACACACAGTACTTTTCAATATATATTAATAAACATTTAACTCTTTCAGCTACCACAGAAAAAAGATCCAAAATAGAATAGTCAAAAATTTCCAGAAGGATCAGCAGTCTGAATAACATAAAAGCATCCAACTTTAGTTTACAGTCTGATATATATGGCTACGGTCCTGGGTTACCTTTCAAAAGAGGATACCAGGAGGAAACCCTGAAAATCTATTCCAAATGCCAGAAATTATAGGAGGGAACCATTCCCCTTTGGCAAAGAAAGGGACTAGATGACCTAAAGGTGTTTTCTGTTTCTTCTTAAGACATTAAAAAGTACATATATGTTTAATAAATTCCTATAACTTATGCAAATGTCCTAAAGTATACCAGCACATCATTTACATTTAACCAAAAGAATCAGCTGTGCCTCACCTTGCAAAACCTTACATCAGAAGTTGTTGCTTATATTGACAGAGCCTTGAATGGGTGAACTGTATCCATAACTCCTGAGTAAGGTCCAGGGGCGACACTATGAGAGACCAGCCAACATCTGTTCCCTCTCATGGCAAATGTGGAACAAGCAGAAGAGAATGAATCCTGCTGACACATGAGGACCCTGGTACACACAATCAAGTCACAAAGGCTAAGGAAAGGATTCACAAACCGAGGGATAATCCTTCTATTCAGTCCCAGATTTCTTCCACCGATTCCCTTACCATGGAGGAGTGCTTCTGACACTGAGACTAACAGCTGGTACAATAACAGAGAGACACAAAACTTCCCCACAAAACTTCCCCAGGGTGACCTAATTAGAGAAAATGGTATTGGGGTTTGATTTGTTCTATATTAATTCAACTTTTCTCCTGGTCTCTGAGTAGGTGACTACCTTTCCACATTCAGATGAAACATTTTGGTAAAGGAAGTTTTAAGTGAAGCTTCATAAGAAGTTGGAACTGAACAAAAACCTACTTTTTCCTCCTGTTAAAAAATGACTGATACAGGATTTTTATATTTTCACAGAATAAAGCACTCCAGATAATAAAAAAAACCTTTCATTTGACAAATTAAATGAACTCTAATCCCATTCTAGGGTCTGCACATTGGAATCCTAGAAGGCAATATTTTTTGACCAGTCACTTCACAGAATTGGGTGTATCCCACACTGCTGAGTCATACCTCCTTTTATTTTATTTTTTCACGTGGTCTGTTTTCTGTAGACAGTCATATTTGTCTTGTGACTAAATCCCCGCAGCTCCAGTAGCCCAGTGAGGGATATGACCACAAATCCCAGTTGTGGTTACTTATGTCCTAGCCTCTTCCCAGCTGAACTTTGAAATTGTTTGTTCTTTTGAAAAGGATTTGTGTATCTGCATTAACATCATGTGTCAGTACTAATTAGAGTGCTTGTATCACATCTTGGTGGTTTCTCTTTCCAAAGAAAATCATCCTTGACCACATCTGGTTTTAGCAATAGGATGTTTAGCCACATTCAAGCCATCGGTATCTACTTTAGGGCAGACCATATCCTGCTCTCAGTCCCTTTTAATTCTCCACAGATGAAGATTTTACCAACATCAGGGATGATCTTTGCCTCTCACTACTGGACCGGAGGATTCTTCGCATATAGGCTTCTGCAGCACACACCCTCCCTTACTCCCTAGTGATTATCTCTGCCTAGTGATGGTTGCAATTGGAAAGACAGGTTTGCAGACAGTTTGCAGCCAGGGAAGTAAAGCTCAGCCTGTTCACTGGGGCATGGAAGGAAAACTGGGAATTACAGCATTATGGCAACATCTATCAATGCTCAGTGAGGAGACAAGCCCAGGGTTAATCAGCATGGACACACATAACAGGTTTGCAGTTTCTGTAAGTGGGAGTTTCAGTCACATAGCTTGACTCCCAGCATTCCCAGATGCTTTCCAACTTCAGCACAGAGTGTCCTTTGAAACAGCTTGTACTTCCTGACCTAAAAATGTAGGTGTGTTTCTACAAATTGCAGTTGGCAGCACCTGCAATCGAATTACTGCTGAAAAGAGCTTCTAATTTGTACAACAGGATGCCTAGACACTCCTAAAGGATTTGCCTGAAATGTGTTTTCTGAACTCACAAAACTTTACAAGCTTCAGTAAATGTTCCTAGAAAACCTAACAGTTTTTTAAGATTTTCACCAGCAGAAAAAACCCCAAGCAAACAGAAAAGAAAGTAAGAAACTGTCAAGAGGTTGAACTCAGAGTCTAGCACTTGAGGTCACTGCATTATTTGTGAGACATCTTTGTCCTGTGTCCAAGCCCCATGCAAATTTATTTCTATAAAGCAGGGTAATTCTAAGAACTGAAACTTGGAGAGAGTATAAACAGGATTGACTGTGTTGTGGAAGACAGAAGTTACATTGCTGTTATAAGTCAAATAGAGATAAAATCTGAAAGGATAAACCTAAAGAGAAACAATCACTTAATAATTAAATAGCCATTTGTAAAAGTCATATTTGAGATAATGAAGGACTTGCACTTCTATCGATTTCTAGACTCAATCCCAACCAAATTTCATTATACAAGATAGGCTTAGCTGGCCATTGCCCTCATTAGTGCTTGAATGGATAATGACATACAATTCCTGCCCTCCAAGAGACCAAACTGCAGCTAGGGATAATGGCAGGACAAAGCACCTAATCTAAAATGCTATTAAATAATTGGTAAGTTGGTTCCAATAGTTCAACTACAAGCTTTGTAACTCTTCTCAGATCTTATAGCCCAAAGCATATTGTATGAATTTCATTTTACTCTTAATGCAGAAGTTGGAAACAGAATAAAGCTATGGATGCCTGGAAATAAGCATAAATATTTGCTTCAGGCTTTTTCACTTATAATAGCATTTTTCACCTTTCCATGCTGCACAGGCTTTTACTTGCCTGCAGTGTTCTTTCTGGCAATTTCATTTGGGTTTTTTGAGTCATACAGAATAACTTATTTATTGAAAAAGTTAGGAATACTGAAGGTATATACCTTCATGTGGTTGTTTGAATATAAATAAAATTATATTTTCATATCTTTGACAGATATCAGCCCCTAATTCATGTGAGTCACACAAAAGTCTTCATCCCTACACTTCAAAACATTTTGTCTGAAATTATTTCCAGGTACAGTGTAACCATATCACTGATGCACCTGCTTTTTAGATGTGCCAGAAGCACTGCAAGAATTCCATAGTTGTAAAGGAAATTTACTATCATACATTTGCTAACATGCCATACTGTATCACTCTGTGCATTGTCTATAGGACTCAGAAATTGAAGGCCAGAGCAAGGGCAAGGACAGGACAGGACAAAAATGGATAGGAACCTGTTTTGTGTTTCTTATCTCTTTAACTCTTGACACAGCAAAAAAAAATCCCAAAAGTCTTTGGTTTAATTTTAAAACCCAAGGAAATTTAAAACTCAAGGATGTTCTGGTATAATTCAATTTCTCTAAAAATCTGTATGTAATTGATTCATTAAATTTAAGCTGTTCCAAGGTTTCCAGAAAACACTCAGACTTCATGGGGGAACTATCACCATGTAATCCTGCAAAGGCACCTGAATTTGCAGTCTGGCTGCATAGAAAAACAGTATCTCCTTATTAAACCATATGATCATAATATGACCTTAAGGCATACTTAAAACGAATCCTTGTGAGAGAGAAGAAAACACCCTTCTTTTTGGAAAGCAAATAAATTTGCAGTTCGAAGAAATGAGGGAAAGATCTGCTTGTGAAGCAACTCTGAGATATCAAATTACAAGGGAGTTTTTGATCTTCATATTCAGTGTTGTTTATGGACCATTTGTGTCAGTTTTTCAGAGAGCAGACGAAGATTTGTCAGTGCATGAAAAATCAACCTCATTAAAAAAAAGAGAAGATCAAGCAGGCAGAAATACAAAAGACAATGTAACTGTCAAATAATAGCAGATTAAAAAAAGTTCTTTAACAATGGGAGCCAATAATAATTATTGAAAAAACACAGAGTGTAACTGAATTGTGAAAGAAGTAAAAGAAACAGGATTCTGTATTCACAGCAAACATGGAATAAGCCAAAAGAGCATGCTTATATTGATGTGAACCTCTGATTTTATCCAGAGTTTAAGTATTCTCCAAGTTCAAATCAGGCTGGTAATAACATGAGGTTTTTCAAAAGCTGCATCACACAAGGGAAAAACTCTGAACAAAGCTATGGAAAGTGTGAAGCCACTGCCCTGCTAAACAATGACTAGGAGTAATGAAATAAGCAAGTTCCTTTCTAGGGTTAAGGATGTAGGTACAGTAAGAAGAGCTAAATGCTTCAGTAGAAATATTCTTCCACGGGCACTGTAAAGCTGCATATGGCCATAAAAGACTTCTTCCTTGTCCTCAGTGGTCTTGTTCACCCAAGTAGTCTATAAACAGTTAGAAGCCTCAAAAGGGTTCCCTAGTGTCAGGGTGTAAAATGTGGATGTGTAGTGAAACCAGAATGAAACATTTGAGGCTGAGTAAATCATCCAGCCAAACAAAAACCATCTGGGTGCAGTCAATCCAACACTTTCTCATCAGTATCTTTTGTCTCTTTTCATTGTGGGCTTTTGTCTATGCATTTATCTCCTGTCATCACCACATTGTTTTCTGAACTGCCTCTTTTACCAAAATATTTGGCAAGAACTCCAGCTTTCCTACTCTGCACCAAGAATCTCCTTCCTTTGTTCTTGATTCCCCTTTCGAGATCCAGGATAGAACCCGCCTCCCTGGCTTTAATGTGACCTGTGGACTTAGTGAATTTCATCATATAAACATAACCCTTAGCACATTTTTGGAACACAAATAGATTCAGCACATATTCTGAGTTCTTGATCCTGTATTCATGGTACATGAAAGATCCAGGAGCAAGCACTAGAGCAATCAGTGTTGTCTGATGCCTGTGAACTGTTCCTTTGATGATGGAAAAAAAGTACTTATCTCAATACCCAGGTTCTACTGCTGCAGAGAGAAAAGTCATGAAAGCATGCTTTTGATGCCAGAAGGATTTTTCAGTGTTCTCTTCATGTTTATATTTTTCATTAATTGCTAAGGAATTGCCTTGCATGAGTATCCCATCAGGGACAGATGTTGTCTTTTTCTTGCTAAGCATATGAAACACTCTCACATAATAGTTTTGAGACTTTAGAAATAATTCATGTGGGTTATTAATTAATCAGCTTATTAATTAATCACAATAAAAAGCATTCCTTGTTTCCTCAGTGGAGTGTATATTTTCTCAGCTGAAGAGGCAGTATTTTCTGGGGATCTGTGCTACAGAATATTACTGCTGCTTAAAACAATATCATTGTTTTATATCATTTCAAGAAGGCCACTGAAATAGATTGGTGAGTTTTAACCATGAAAATGTGTGGAAAATCAGTGTTGTAGTCTCAAGATTAACGAGAAATAATACTCCAAAGACCAAGGAAGTAAACATACTCTGAAAACATTGTTTTCTTTTTTACAGATATCCCAACTCAGATGTAGAAAAAAAATTTCAAATATAGCAAGAGTATTGCTTCACCAACTACACTACTTCATCTCTTGAAAATTGAATAAATTCACTTCACACCCCTAAAAATACAAGAACTAATTTTCATGCATAAGAGTGGTTAAATTCTGGCAATTTGAGTTAAACTGCTGTCTTTCCCATCTTTTCCATTATCTAACGACAAAAACATGCCTTTCTATCTAGAGAAACTCATAAAATAGATTTATGCTTTTCTTACAGTTAGAATGTTTTCTATAGTTCTTAGACAATATCCCAAAAGTGATGGCAGCAGGAATGGAGGTGGGATAGGGCTGAAGTGGAGGGAAGCACACACTTACCCCCAGAGTGACCTGACAAGCACACACTACAGCCACCTTACCCCTTCCTCTCCTTTCTCTGCTTCCCACAGCCATTTCCATTCTGTGAATTAGGAGGCAGGAGTGGAAGACCTGGGGCTGAATCAGTTCCTGCTTCCCATGGACTACAGTTCTCCACCAGCAGGCTGAAGACTAGTTTAGGCTACGTGACCAACCTGTAGATGACATTTGTTAGGTGACTTGCCCATTCATAAGAAAAAAGATTTCTTTTTGTTTCCATTTTTCTTCAGTAGAAAAATGATGGGGTGCTGAAGACTTCTTTTACAGAGGAAATAAATACACAACCATAGTTCAAAGCTGAATGCTGAGGCCACGCTGCTGAGAATTCAACACAGACTTACAGTATTGACGACAATCAATCATCTCAACAGATTAGCAAAGAAAATAACAGATTCCCCGTCTCTTGTGTCTTAAAATCAAGATTAGATGTGTTTTTGAAAGATAAGCTTCAGCCAAATATATTAAGAGAGTAGAAGAAAAATGAATTCAGTCTGATCTATTTCACACAGAAAATGAACTCAATGATCTAACATTTCCTTTGTTTCAATGTATCATTTGATTAAATTATTTATTTATTTATATATACTTATGTTTGTCAAAGAATCTTAGATAAATGTATTCTCAAAGAGAAGGAAGCTGATGGTTGATTCAACCAGTGATTCCAATTATCAGGAATGGAGGATTTTATTTGATATGACACTTCCCTGTGTGATTTAATCAAAGTCAGATGGTGGATGGAATATTCATTTTTGCTAAGCCTTTCAAGATATTCTTAACTTCTCTCTGTTAGTTCTTTTCAAATAAAATTATAATTTCTTAAAAGACTAACTGAACCCTAAATTAAAAACTATATATTTTCTTAAATTTGTGCTTTATTTGGTCACTAGAAGGATTATAATCTAAATATTTAAGCATAGAAGAGTGGGTTAAATAATTATCTTCTATTTCTGACAAATTCCTGGATAGAGCAAGGTTGCCTCTTGCCACAACATTTTGTGAGTGGAGAATTGGAGTTAAAGCTCCAAGGTTTTTAAAGGAGAAATTTGGGAAGAAATTAGTTTGAGTTGCTGTTATGGGGATCAGTTTTTCCTTTTGGTGCCCTTCTAACCACTCTATCTTTTCACTTAAGAAAAGAGATATTCCTAGTATTTGTCAATTCTTCCCTGTCCATAACAACTGGAGTACATCAAACTGACAAAGAAAAAATGGAGAAGAAGCTATTCAGGGTAAGTACTCCAAATGCCAGACCAGACACCTGCATTGCTAGAGCTTTGTTTCTGGGGAGTCAGAAGCAACCTGGAGGCTGTGTGCTTGACAGGGCTTCACAGCAAACACTCCTTTAAATTTATGATAGATAAAATATTGTGACATGTTGAAAACTTTGTGATGAACAGAGAGACCACGGAACCTCACAGAAGCGTATTTTCTAGGGAGTATCTGGCACCATGAGCTTGGAGAAGCTTTTGGGAAGCAGAAGTGTCATCACTGCTGAATTGGGATTGTTCTATGTCAGGGAGCAAAGGAGAGTGAGTGTTAATACAGAAGTGTCTGCATAAAATCAGAAACTGTTGCTGGTGGATGCTTTGATGTGGTCAATCTTGCTTTGCTTCATCCACTCCATACTGCAACTACATTCCAGACAGTAAATTAATAGGAAATAATATAGTGGAACAGTGTTGGACATTGTTTCCCAGGTGAAAAATGGAAGTGCACTTTGTATGTGTCCCAGGTTACTTGGACCAAGCCTGGCATTCAGGAAATGAAAAGGCTTCCATTTAATTACAGCAGTGTTTTGCTTCCTGGCAGCACATGTATTTATCATGGGTACATACATCTGGGCGTTTGGCTGGTTTTTTTCTAATGTACAGGTACATGCACATCACAATTATGTACACTTAGACACAGTTTTTGTTTTAAGGCCAAAAATATAATGTTCCAGAAACCCAAGCTAGCAAGTGACAGAAAGTCCATGGTCTGATGTCATTTTTGGTAGATGGGAGTCTGTCTGTTTTGAACTTTAGAAGACTTTCTATGCATATACTTCTGAAATCAGACCTTGGGCATCCTCCAAATGCTTAAAATGATCTTAACCAAGAATCCCTCAAGATTTGCCCTCACATAAATCAGCTGTGAAAGCATTATTTCCAGAAGTGAATCTCTTTCTGTTCTCCATGTGATCTTGTTCCAGGGCTTCTCATATGTTTCTCAGAATTCCAATTTTGCATCCAGATGTGAATTAAATGTAATAGGTACACATCTTTGTTGTTACTTGTTCCTTTATTGAAGGAATTTTTCTGGTACTTTCCCTGGTGTTCCAGGATGCTGGAGTGAGGGTAGAATGTCACTTGAGGATGACAATTTCAGATAAAAATAAAAGCTATCAATGAGATACAGAATGAAGGAAACATATTGGAGAGGGAAAAGGTTGCTAGAGGTGATATATATTTATTATAGGGAGATATAGATATAGATATAGATAGATATAGATATAGATATAGATATAGATATAGATATAGATATAGATAGATATAGATATAGATATAGATATAGATATAGATATAGATATAGATATAGATATAGATATAGATATAGATATAGATATAGATTAGATATAGATATAGATATAGATATAGATATAGATAGATATAGATTAGATATAGATACATATATAGATATAGATAGATAAAGATATATGGGAGAATATATAACAAAATATTTGGGAGAGGTCTTTTCAGATTATATACTTTTATTACATGTAAATATCTGAGAAGTTCACTTTTTCCCAGTACACATGAAAGTTAGATTCCTCTTCCTGCAATGGGTGGCCAAGGAGAGCTGCTCCAAGGACTGCTCCAGTTTTGGGAACAGCAACTGCAGGGCTGTGATCATCACACTCTCCCTTGGCACAAATAGTTGCCAACACTGCAACCATTATTTAGAGAAAGGTAAAAATGACAGGTGAAGACAGATGTCAATTTTTAATTTCTTTTACAAAGCAGCTTTTTTCCCTGTAGCACCCAGCAATCACAAAGCAATCAGACCCTGCTCTGAAAGGAGCTGGCTAGTCTTGCAGTAGAATCAGAGGCTATTTAACAATGCAGAAATCAAACAGGCAAAGTCAGCCAAAACATGCACAGATTTTAATATCCAAACCCAAAAGGTTGGAGTTTCATACTTATCCACCAAAAGAGTATAACACTATCTATGAGTTATAACTGGAGAATCCAGGCAGAACTGTGGATAATTTAATAGCTTTGCATGCACAAGGATTACTTCAAAACCCATCAGTGCGAAAATAAGCAGTAAAAGAGATTTGTGAATATGAATGTGGTATTGTTGGTCTCTTAAGCACTTGTTGCTGTAGAACTGACATGTGTAATTAACAAATTATCTGATACACAACTCTATGCTACTGTGCTTTTTCCCTCCCAGAAATGTTCTTACAAACAGATGTTAAAAACTCTCATTGTCATAGTAGATTCGAGTGAAAAAATTTATTTTGGCTAATTCTTTGTTCATGTCCTCTACTTGTAATACAAATTAGAGGCACAGATGACTGGGCTGGTAGATTTGATTCAGTGTTCTGTTATCTGGCACAGCTCTCAGTACAAAAGCTGCTATTAAGTGTTATTATGTTATTTGTGACCAGTGGTGTCTTCAGAAACAGGAAAAGTATTGAAATGTTTAAATTTTGTGACAAATATGACTATTTGAAAAGATTAGACTAACAGAAACTAGAACTATCTGGAGATTAAGTAAATTGGTGACAGATGAAGACAGCTTGGAGACAGGCTGAAAAAGATTCTGTACAGATTTTTAAAAGTGCTTTAGTCTACCCAGAAATTTAGACAAAAACTAGAAAGGAGACATGTTTTCTGTTTTATGATCTACCTTTCTATAGTTCAGTTTTGATTTTCGGGTTCAAATGAATCGGAAAACCTACAGAGACAGTGAAGACCAAGTTCCTGGGTCTCTTTGCTGATGCTGAGCCCTGCACTGCTGTGAATATACACTGACTGCTGCAGAATTCTTTGGGGTTTTTTCCATATAATTGAGTGAGAAAATAGCTGCTGCACTATTTTTTTTCAGTTATATTGGTATCATTTTTTTTCAGTATCATTCTCCTGCATGGAAAGGCAATAGTGCAGCATGGGATGTTAATGCCATGCCCATGATGGATACAAAGAGGGATGCAGAACTGAATAAGGATGGGGAATGGGAGACAAAGACTGCACAGCTGCCACCACATGTCTCTTGTGCCACTTCAGCTCATCAGGATGGTGAGAAACAAAATCCTCCCGGCTCTCCTTCTTTCCCATCAAATTCACATCACACCATGTCCATTCCCAGTGGCCTATTTGGATTGGTAGCAATATATTATTTTCCCACTCAGGGATGAAAGTCAAGGTGCACTAAGGTAGCAGCTGGGTCAGAGGACACAGCAGCATGGCAGTTTTAGGGTCTTTATTGGGCTCAGCTAGTGTAACAAATGCTACAGTATTAGGTAATAATGTAAAGAGTTCCCCAAAGCGGCAGGTACAGCTGAGATCATGGGGCCCTTGGGACGGTAAATCCGTAACACACTGTTCTTGTCTTCCCTTTCCAGAGGCTGTAACACAGTCTGACAGGACTGCAAGAGACATTTCAAGTGAAATCCAGTGTCTCTGCATTTCTCATTTTTGGTTTTTTAATTGTATTCTACAGTTTCTTCTGGCTTGTCTGCAGGAAAGTTTGTTTCAGGAAAGTCTGATTCAGGAAGGCAAATAGGTGAATCTGTCCTTCCAGACAAACTGTATGGCAGAAGTGTCTAAAGGAATATTTTTAGAGCTACTCCTGAGGTAAAAATACATGAAAACCAAAAAGGTGAAGGCAGCTGAAACACATTTTGTAGGAAATTAGAAGCATTAAGCTAACCAGAGTGAATCAGAAGGATCATATAAATTTTATTATTACAAATCCCTCATCCATTGTAAAGTCATGCTTCACATACATATACATGTGAATATATGTTGAGTATCTTTTTTAAGGTCCAAGAAGAAAAAAATGGCCTATATTCTCAGTGGAAACCTCAAATAAAATGTTTACCAGTTCCTAAACAATTTAACTTTTTTGGTTTCATTGAAAAATGTGACCATTTCTGCTACTGTATATAAGCCCTAATGAAATTAGAGGACATGAGGCCTTATAAGTGGAGGGGTCAGTGAAACAGTCCCTGTCTGTGTACTTTGTTCCACTGCCTTCCTCAGGTCAAATGTGTGTTCATGTAATTCAACCTTTTAAAAGCAGATTTTACACGTCTCCTGGCTATTGGAATAAGCACTGAGAACAAACTCAAAGCATCCATGTGAAACCCCAGCTCCAGGGTTCAACAGCAGTGGAACCAGAACAAAGACCTTGATGATTTCTTGATTTGTCTAGAGAAAAGGAGAGACACAGGACGGGACAGCAAGAGCCAAATGAAAGCACAGTTCTTTGCACTTGGCTCCTGACTGTCCAGAAGTGATTATTCCAACTATCTTTGTGGTTTTCCTTGGTGTGCTTCATCAATTGATATAACTGTATGGTATGATAAGTTTACATATATATATATAAAATGAATCTGTTTAAGCAGAGCTAATTGAAGCTCTAGTTCTTATTCCCATAATGAGACTCATTTTATTTGTCTCAATTTAATAATTCTGGATATAAAGACCGCTATGGAAAGCAAACAAATGTGCTCCACATACTCATTCTGTTTGTCATTACCAGAAAAATCTCAAATTACATCTGTTAACATTTTTTATCAAATTGTAATCTGCACGAAAATTTTCAACAACAGTTTAATCAGCCTGTTTATACCGTGAGTTCCTCAGAAATCCTGACCATTTGGATCTGATATGCTTAAAAGAAAACATTCCCTAAAAAGATTAGATACACACAGTGAAGCCACATCACCCTGGAGCATGGTGCATTTTTCCTTTTAAAGCCCAAATGGGGTATTACAGAGATAGGACTCTGGTGCCTGTGTGAGCAGTGAGCCTGCACGTGTTCCTGCAGGCAGAGCAGCCTCCAGACAACCCCAGAGGCATCACCCTGGCACTGCCAGCAGACCCAGCACCTGCACACCACAGGGCTCACAGGAAGGCCAATGGAGGGTCCTCTGCAGCTGCCTCTCCTCCACGGCATGAGAAGAGACTACATCTGGACAGACGATGGTCAGATATCTACCTGGAGGTGCCAGCTTCATGGCAATGTCCTGCAGTGTCTTCCCAGTTCTCCCAATTTGAAATCATCTTTTTTTTTAGCAGGGATGGCTGCCATACTCAGCACCAAAACGAGGGTCATATTTCTGCCTTGCCACTTATAGTTCTTTGCCCCTATAGGAACACAAGCATCAAATTCCCAGGAATCACCAGTTTCTGTCACACAGAGACAAGGTTCATCTCATCCTCCCTTTTCATCATTTCACACTTTTTACCCATGCATTCTGACCTCCAGGACAAACTTTTCTTTGATCATTTAGGATTTCCACTCCTACCATACTTTAGTTCTGCTATTGATATCCTTCTCTGTGGTTGATCATCACCCAGTGAAGTCAGAACATCTTTTTCACAACTTTTTTTGTTCATGTAAATATAAATTCCAGACAGTTCTTGCACCTATTTCTTAAAGAGATTTCAAGTTTTTCATTTCCAGATTTCCAAATATGACATCATTATCCTGCACCTTTAGTTTATCAGTGTTTTCCCATTAAAATTACAAATATGAGTTATAAATATACTTATGTGTATTGTCCTGTTCATTGCTTCAAAGTTCTACTGTCTCCAAGTGATTTTGGAAAAAAAAGTTTATTTTCTTTTAACCCATCTTATTACTTATGATTTTATAATCTGTAACCTTTACGACTGACTTGTACCTCAGTGTCTGTATTGTCCTTGCTATCTATGTTGAGGAGTACATTTATCCAGGTATTTCAGCAATGTTCCTCACATATCCATGAGCCATGAGAGCATTTCTACAAGATTTTGCTGTGTGGATCCATCACTTGACTTAGGTTTATGAAATGTGGTTATGAAATTTATGAAATGAATACTGTTTACGAAAACTAAATATTAGCATAAATATTTTCTTAAAATGTAAAAACAGGGAGGGTTTATTTGTTTCAGTGTGAGTGTTCTCCTTAGTTTCATACTCTAACTAGTAATTTTAACTTAAAATACTTATGCACTTCAAGGTAATTTGTAATAGAACTTGCTGGAAGATGCAGGGTAATTTAAAATCTCCAGATAGTTCCATTAACTGTGCTATTTCTCAGTGAAGAATAGCAAGGTTAGAAGCACTGGATATTAAAAATTAGCTTCTGGATAGTATAACTATTAGATTTTATTTCAAATACAAGCATAGATCCAGGTTTTTTTCAACCTAGCAGCAGATAATTTAGGAAACTTGGATCGGACATTGACCACATACATTGATTTTAATGCTGAGAATTTTTCCTCGATGAAAATGTTACACGCTTTGATTATTAGAGCACTTCCAGTGTGCTTCCTACTATGTCATCTGAAATGAAACTTTGCCTAAGGCAGTTTTAAAAATGTCAGCTGTTTCAAGTATTTTGGCAGATCTTTAATTCTTTCCCTGTCATTACTTCATCTCCCAGTCTCTTCAAAATGTTGAAACTAAGCTGGAGCTGTTTTACCCAGCATCAGAGTGTGTGTAATTGTCAGCTATGATTCCAGACATCAAGTACAGGTGACTGGATGTGGCTGCTCTCCTTGCATTTTGGAGGCAAAAAGAAAAAGAAAACAGCTGCCCAAGAACAGCTGAAAGTAAAAAATTTTAGAAATCTGCAGCACCTTCAGAACTGACCTTAAGTTATACCATAAGAAGTTACAAAAAGCTGATGGGGAACCTTAAAAATCCTGTTACCCTGTGGGCAATGATGTTCTACAGGCAGTAAGCCCTGCTGTTGGTATTATTTGCCCCCACTGAATCACCATGGGCCTGCCATGTGGACCATTTGCTGTGTTTAGGAACAAACACATTTCTGTGCCCATGGGGAAAAGGCTGTTTTGTTATTTATGTGTAACACTGAAAGTGCAACTGCTTTCATTTCCTTATTTCTGTAATCTCTATAACTGAACAATTAGTTTGAAATAAATTGTATTTATAAATGGCTAAAATTACTGACACCTTTCCATGGAACTTATGGCCCTGGAAGCAGAGCAAGCAGTATTCAGGCAGTTTCCTGTGCCCACTAGCAGTGAATCTGGTTCCCCAGAAACCTTGTTGAGGTTATAAGCACTTATATGAATTACAAAACATGGTGGGATACAGCTTGTGTGTTAAAAACAAAAACAGCAAAATTTAAAATCCTGTGCCCTCTGTCTTCCCCAATGCTTTGCTTTCTGAGGGTGAAAGAAATGAATGATACAATTACTGTGGAATTATAAACAGCTGTTCAGGACAGTAAAGACTTTTTCTACCAAAGACCAATTTTTTCAGTGGATTATACTATTTTTTCATGTCAGCTAATAAAAATAGAACTAGTCTACAACTACCACCAGTTTATGATCCTATATTGTTGCTCCAGAAGTGAGTCAGCTGACATGTCAGAAATAAGCCTAATTTGTCTTCAAACACATATCTTTCAGGAAAAAAAAAAAAGATACAAATTCAACAGCTTGAAAACTTCTTGTGTATTTGTTTTGCTATTTAAAAAATTAATTTTCTGAAGTACATATTGTTTAACAATTTCAAAATAAAACATTTCAATTTTTCCATTCAAGATTTCTCTTATTTTTAAAAATCTTTTCAGTTTTGTTTTTAAATAAATCTTAGAACTTTTTCCAAAAATATAATGAGCGTGGGAAAATTTCTTCTTTTAGCTGACCAGGAGATTAGGAAAAATATTGAGAAATTAACAGAAAATATGCTTTCATTTATATGATTGTGTTTACGATAAAAATATTTAAACTTTATACAGCTAGTCCAGAAGTTACTTTAAATTCCATTTCCAAACCTATATGTTAATAAAGAATTTTTCAAAGAGGCAAACTAACTTAATTCATTTACCAAATAAATTCAGATGTAGATGAACAAGAAGCTGTGTAAAAATCAGAAGAGAGAAGAACCCCCTTCCAAAATTTCTAAAACCTTTGCAGACTACATGTGTGACACAGTGTTTCATCTGTCTTTGTTGTGTTCTCCTGCCATGACTCCAAATCAACACAATAGCATCTTGTTCCTGGCAGCAATGAGCTAATAAAGAGACTCTCCAGCAGTCAAATCAATGTGTTTGCAAGTGCCCTTTTTCTCAGATCTCTTGCTATTTTCTGGAAAAAAACCCCAACATTTCAGTTAAAAAATCTTTTTATTAGTTTCCAAATGCTAGATGAAATAATACCTGAGGAATGTTATAAGCTACACTTTAAGCCAAATTCTGGCTGTATTCCTTTTGAAAAGCAAACTTTTAAGCATGTTGAATAAAAATTATGAAAATATTCAAATTAATTACAGGTTCCATAACAATTTCATTAAAAATATACCTGAGGTGAAAAATAACCTCTTCCAAGAATTGCTTAATTTCTAAGTAGATCTGAGGCCCAGAATACCAAAATGTTACTTCTTGATACAGTAACAGAAATGTCTTCACTGAAGCAAACCCTGAAACCAAATTTCTTCACTCAGATTTTGCCAAACCTCAGTGAAGACCCAGGTGAAGTAGGGCTGGTAATTAATCACATATGTAATTAACACTAGCTGTTTAAGGAATTTTTTCTGACAGTGTGAAGACAGTTTTACCTCACCTAGGGGTGTTGATGGAAAGACTTCTGACTCCCATTTCAATGTGATCAAGACTTCTCTGACTAACTCCCCTTTGTCTTTTGGACCTCCCAAAAGACCTCATGTCATTACTGTAGAGTGAAGGTAGGAGATGTGCAGAAGGCATGCAAATGCACAGAGGGGGAAAACACCAAGGAATATTTTAAGAACATGTTTCTGAGGGGAGTTTTTTGAGGGAAATTATATTTTAATTGTTAAAGAAAAATTCTGTCCTCACAAAAGTCGACTGGATTTCCTGCCAGCTTCAGAGAGGCAAGGATTTAATCTTCCTCTAACAGCTGCTCCTAGGGCTTCTTCTCTAGATCTCTTCAGCACCATGATTCTGTGAGATGCTTTGGGCTAAGCTATCAGATATCTTTTACTTTAATTCACAACTTTTTTCACAAGAAAGTAAACCTGCAATGTATTTACTGGTTCATGGGGAATCAAAAATAAAGACAAGTTGAACAGAGATGTACAACAGCCAAAATCCAGCATTTACATTTCACCATCAAAATGCAAGCATTCATCTTAAAATAATTGCACAATTTTAAACCCAAAATATTACCTTCAATATAATTTGATCTAATTTATTGGCTTTTTAATTATTCTTTTAAAATTTTCCCTTTCACAATGAGAAATTTGACAGCATAGTCCACTTCTCTTTGTTTCCCTATCAGGCTCACTCTTTTTGCTTATATAATTTATCATTAAATTCTACTTTCTGTGTTTCAAATGAGTGGATAAAATCATTTTAGGGCTATCAGTGGGAGACCCAAAGAGTTGCAGCTGAAGTTGTTATATCACATATAACACTAAGACCCCTAAACACATGGAGTAGAAAGAATCCAACAATGTGTCATCTCTTGCCAGGGGCCAAGTCCTTGTGCCATTCTGGCAGCGTAAAGCAGCAGATCTGAGGGTGAGTGCAGACAAACAGAACCTGCTCTCTGGCAGTCCCTGCTGGCAAGAGGAAGCTTGCTCGGGTCTCATTGCCTGAGTACCACTCCTCTACTCATCACTGAAGTCACGATTTGCCTTCGATACGTGACTTGGGACCGCGCTGCTGTTCCCAGCTGGATCCACTCACCCCTGCAGTGGCATGAGCCACCACGTTCAGAGATGCTTTTCCTCAGAGCCTTGAGCTGGGTACTGCAAACATATTGCAAAGAATTCAGCTGTATCCACCTTCCAAGTTTTATCAGTTTTGTTTTGCTTCCATATTCCTTCAGTTATCACCTTTCCTAGAAGCAGGCAAAGGCACACACACCAAATTATGCTGTGTGGTTAGCCAAGCTTCAAGGTCTCCCAAATACTTTTCACTAAGAAAAACTGAAAATTGAGTCTAGGGTCCTTGTTACAGAGTTATTTCTTTGCAATGGAATTAAAGCAAAGTGAAGCCCCAGTTATTTCCATCCTGCAGGGATCCAAAATAGATATTTCTTCACTGCTTCAATCATCTTTCACCTGACACTTGAACACTGAAATCCCCTTACCAAACTTTTATAAATGTCACTCATGTGTCATTATTATTTACTCCGTTTTTCACTTTGTCCTTTATGTTTTGCCTCAGAAATGAAGTCAGTAAACATTTCTCCATTCTTAAGTAGGTTACACGTGTACTTTGCTGATTCCTAAAGCAGTTCCACAGTGTTTTTACAGCTGACTGAAATAATAACCATCTCATAGTAACAGCTGCTCCTGATGCCCCTTTACCACCTCCATGCAACCTATAGGTCTGACTCCACTGAAGAAAAAGCTCCACTCCAACACAGAAAAAAGAAAATAAATTTTGTGAGGAAGAGGTGAAATGAGATAAAATAGAAGAATAAATGGTATAAGACGGTGTATTTAGAAAAATCTGAAATCATTATTAGTCACTAAAACATGTCGAATTTTTATTAACAGCACATAAAGAGAAAAGCTACAGGACTGACAAGGTAAGGCAGAGCCTACCTCACACCAGGAAATGCACTTTTAACATCCAGAAAAAAGGCAGGAAGAATTATGTCTTATTGTTTGTGAAGTTTTACTGTGAGGGTTAGCACAGCACAGGAGGGGCATATTTACGCTGGAAGATAATATCGACATAGGAAAAAATGGATATGAGAAGGCCAGGGATAAATTCAACTTGCAAAATTTACTCAAAGGCTTTTACTCATCAAGGCAGGTTTTGAAACAGCCATTCATAATGAGTAGCCTTGGGGGAAAAAAGTGAATTGGTTTTACATTGGAGCTTATAATTTAATTACGTTATATAAAGCGGTAGAGCATTTTGGAGTAACTAGAACATGGACTTCATGACTCAAAAAATCTTTGCCAGCACTGAAGTCTGATGTGAATCTCAGATCATGCATTCTTAGCTATTCTCATCATGTTTTTCCTTTGGAGTAACTTCGGATAAATGATAACTTTCAATCAGATGGTAGTGCCATTTTAGCAATCTCAAGAACTTTTCTTTCCATGCCAAGTTTATATTCACTGGGGACCTGAGTAATACCTTGTGTTCCTGAGCAAATTTGCTCAGTGGGGCAGATTCCATTTCTTTTGTTCTGTTGGAAAATTTCACTCTTCCAGAATGTTTCCACAGATAATGCTCTCAGCTATGTGGGTGAAACAAAAATTACCAAAGCTTTGGCCTTCAGTTTTTCCTCACTGGCTTTTATGACTAATTAGGTTTTCATCCAAGTATCTGAAAGTATTCATCTCCTTTTTCAAGCACTTAGATCACCCCAGAATAAGACAAACTTAATTTTATCTTCAGCAAAACTCCTTCCCCCTTCTAAGGTGTGAAATCAGATTTAATGTGCTCCTGTTATAATGTCTCGTTATGGCCATACATCAAAAATCTCTAGGGTCCAGAATCCAGGACTTCGAGGCCAAATTGTCCAGCTCTGAACATTTTTACAAGAAAACTTTATGGATCACAGCCTGAGAGGCAGACACAAGTAGTGCCCAGATACACTTTACATTTCCACTGTTTGCTCCTGACGGCTTTTGGAGTTAAAACCAGTCAAAGGTATTTGTAGTAGGCTGGCCTTTGATACATGATTGGTACAAACCAGAGAGCTCAAGCCTTGGAATGTACTGAAATAAAGGTTTCCACAAGAAACACAGAAGAGACAGAGAAGCCAGTCAAATGTCAGGATCCCCAAGCTTTCACAGGTCTGCAGTTCTCTGTACTTATTCTTTTATCCCAAACCTTTGGATAAACCATTTTGATGAAATATAACATAGAATCAATTCATTGGAGCTTCTGCTGTCATCTCAGCTACTTGATTTCTCATATCTCATACACCAGATTCAAATAAGATCCAAATTGACCAAAATCTCTTTGGACATCTGAATTTCATAGGGCACCTTCTGGTTTTTATCAGTCACGATGCTGCTCTCCCCATCAGTTTGGCCTTTGTGCCAGTGAGATTTCCCCAGAGATGGGCTTCCCAACTTGCTTGTGCCTTTCATTGACATTGTTTCAAGAAAAGCTTCACTTTCATACCAATTCTCAGTTAACTCTTTTTTTACAGAAACACTTAGATGTGAAGCAGTTATTTTTCATTCAATCCAGATTTTCATGCTCATGTGTGTAATGCAAAATTCTGATTCTATGTAAACAGTTCAGCTGTGCTTTATTACTACATTTTTCCAATAATACATTTAAACTGATTCTCTGTCTCTCATTTTCTTATTCCTTTTGCTTTCCTTTCCTCTAGTTTTTATATAACACAACAAAGTACCAGAAGGGCACTACCTTTATTCACTTGGGGGTTTAAGAGCTGTACCACTGAAAAAGCAGTGGGAGAATCCTCCCATCACCTGAACATATGAAACCTGGTAATAGTGTATCTATCTAAGACAATGTAGTTTCCACAGGAAACTGCTGTGAAAGAAAAGCACCTGTCATACAGAAAATTAAACCTAGATAGCTTAAATCTTTGGTGATTTTACAGGTAATGTCTCTGGACATCTAAACATTAAAGGAATTCTGTATATTTTTCTATGCTGCAGGAAATATTCATTTCTGAAGCTGATTAAGTCTTGGGGTTTTTTAACTCCCTTTGAGCTTTCAGGCTTTTTTATTTATTATATTGCATTACATATAAAACCAGCTGGATCTAAGCCATATAATTTTAGGCTTTATTTGGGATGCATACAAGTTTTACGTATTCTAAACAGATTTGGAATTTCTATTGACGTGAGTCAGCCAACCAGAAATTGTGTTTAAATATTTTAAGCTCCACAAGTATTAAAAATCTTGCTAAATTGATTTTACTTTATCTTGGATTATGTCGATTCAATAGAAAATGCAAATCAAGCTGAAAATTTTCATGTTTGATTTGCAAGCTTTCAGGAAAACCTTGGTTACTAGAATCCATGGCTTACCCATAAAGTACATGAGAATTGCTTTATCCATGCACAAACATACAAGATGTTCCAACTGTGAAAATCTGAGCTGAGATGGAAAGAGGTCAGGGGGAGAAGAATATGATTAGAATTAAATTAATATCTGAAAGACACCAGTGGTAATCAAAGAGTCCAAGCTGAACATAAATTAATATGCATTATTATATTAGTAAGGAATAAAATAATGGGCATTAAAGCAGAAGGGTTTAGATTTCTTGGAATTTAGAACTGATGAAAATAAAGTGCTTATAAGCTGGGGGGCCTTTACCCTGTGTTGAGAGTCTTTCAGAGTGTGCTCATACCCAACACAGTATGAAACACATCTGAAAACACAATTCATAACTCACACCAAACCCTTCTGACAGCTTCCTGGCTTGCAAGCCTAAGTGTATAGGCATGATGGAGCAATCTTCCAAGTATGATCCTAAATACTCTACTTGGTGGAGATGCAGGTGCTGTTGAAGAGCTCCAGGGAAATCTGGCATTGGCTTAAGCATCTCGAGTGCAGCAGGACCCACCTCTGGAAGTTTCAAAGTTCATAACATTCCTCCACTGCAAACACACAAACTAAAGCATGTGCTTTAAGTGCACTGCTTCAAACCTCACTTGCATGTTCGAACTGCCTCTGATTTCCTGAGTTACTGTCTCAGATCTCTTCACCAAACCCCTAATCACCCTAAGGCATTCATAATAATTATATAAACCGTCTGTTGTGATGGCTAAGTAGCCACAGTCACAGGACCACTATGCAAACAAGGTAAAACTCAAAACTTACACCTGTTGGTTCAGCAACAAGCCATAGCTTCTTGTCACACAGTTCCACAAAGCAAAACAATCCTTCTGCAGCTTTTCTGAATTCCTGATTTCTCTGTGATTTTTTAATCTATCTCTCTGGGGAGGTATGTGACCTTCACCCTAAGAAGGAGTGTTAGTTATGTATTGCAGCTTGGAAAAGAAAGCCACCAACATAACAGCAATGCCCAGAAGTAAAGCACGTGTGTCTCTGGACCGTATGGTAGAGGAAGGAATCACAACACAGGCAAGTGAGGACACCCAAGGAAAAGACCCAATAGACTAAGGGGAAGATGGTCACAGGTAGAATCAGCTAACACAGGAGTGTGTCAGGAGGACACAAGAAAAGACACAAAAAGACACAAAAGAATATGTGAAGAGAATAAAATCACCAGCATTTTTATCTTACAGTGAAACAATAAACAACATAATGCTGATTTACAGCTGCATCTAAAAATTGTGTGAGCTGTACTTGTCATCAGTGGCATTATGTTCAGAAACTGAGTTTCTCCAAGAGGCAATGTACCTGTCAAAATGCAGTGTGCCTCATGAAATGGATGCATCTCCCAGCCTAGAGATGAGACAGTGCCTCATAAATTCTTTCTGCAAATTCAGTGCAGATTGGCATAGGAAGAAGGATAAGCTGGAGAGCTGTTAACACAAGGTAATAAAAAACATATAGAAAGTTTCCATTCAACAGTCTTAGATGACTTGTTTGATTTCTGGCCTGTGTAACTATTGAGCCAAAATAACTTCATGTTTTGTTTCCCTGTTTCTTGCTGTTTCTGCCCAATGCCTTTGTGCTACATGTGAAGGGGTACCTAAAAAAACCATCTGAACACATAGAGCTAAGTATCAATCTATGTTTTCCAGCACCAGAAACAAATTAGTTCCTTTCCTCTTTCACCTTCTTTCCACTTTTTATCCACAGTCCTAGGAAAAAAAAAAAAAAAATGTTTCTTTAAAACCTGAGAGCTGAGCCACCTGACATGGCTCACTAATCTGCAGAGATAAGAGCCTTTTGGAGAAGGTGATGCTGCAGAGCTCATGCCAGGCTGTAAACACTGGAAGAGGCCATTTGATCTGAAAGGTTTTTTATTTGGGCCAGCCTCACATCCTTACAGGGGCACTCACCAGATGAGTTTTGTTCATTTTCTGAAAACAACCCTTCTAAATGATTGTAGAATGAGATGACTAATTACTATACTACTTGTAGGATAAATATTTCCAAAATAAAACTAAAGTTTCATAAATAAGTGGGTGGGGGGAAAGTGTTGAAATTGTGGTTGTTTATTGCCAGAAGAAAAACCACCAAATATTAATTTCTGTAAATTTTATGCTGACTACTGGAATAAACAAAAAAATGCTTATCCATAGGGGACTAAGTAAAGCAATAGATGAGGGTGCCTATAAATAACTTGTGGTAATGAGGGAAAGCTGTATATATTCTTGTTCTCCACATGGAATATGACAAAAGGAGAGCATGCCAAAAAGAATTATGTCAAGATTTTTTAAAACCACAAACAATTTTGGCTCCTATGACTACAGATGTCCTATGAGAGCTGGATTTATAGGTAAACAATTTGTGAATCTGGAAGATACTTAATGGTTTACAAAAACTATTCAACATTCATTTCTGGAAGAGCAGACACTGGACACAGCCTGCAGTGTCCCAACAAGCCCCTGAAGGTAAAAACTAAAGCCAGAGGTGACAATTGGCATTTCCTCTTTAATCAAAGTGGGACCAATATATCACCCTTGTGAATGAGCCTCTTGTTACAACCCAGGAAAGAGAGAGGGGGCTGGAATTGTGATGTGAGAAGCACATGCAATATTTCACTTACTGTGCAGTTGGTATTGTGTATTGTGTGACAGCATGGATGACAATGCAGCACCAATCCTTTGAACATACAAACAAGTATTAAAGTCAATGTATCTCCACAGGCCTCTGATGCTTATCTTCCTTTGCTCATTTTAATAATCTGATGCTTTATACAAAGTACATACACTATAGGAAACCTTCCAGGACTTGTTCAAAAAATATATTAAAATATTCAGCTGATATATTTTGACAAATAATCTTGGTAACAGGGCTTCAAATGTTTCTGTTTTATGGACATTTTAGATCTCTATCACATAGTAAGGCATCCAGCATGCCATCAGAAAGGAGTAGAAGGCACTCTATAAGCCTTGCACTGCAGAGAACCATTTAATCTCACAGACAGTGTTACAATGGGATGTAGCCAAACTGAAAAGGGGGAAGAAAATGAGTTGTCTACCCAAGGAGAAGGATCAGAAATTAATTCCTCTCTGCAACAGAACTAAACTGTGCATTCTAGGAGAGGAAAGAGCTGAGCTCAGCCTGACAGGATGTTTGGAAAGAGAGCAAGCACAGCACAGGCTCTGAGATGTCAGATTCTGCATTTTCAGGACTCTCTACCCAAGGAAAAATGTAATTTCTTTTGACCCAACAACTTCTGTGCTAAAGACAATTGTCTGGAAATGGCTGCTGACACATTCTATAAACTGAAAACTGTCCTAGAAATCAGAAAAGAAAGCTATCTGTCAAGGATGATGGGCCTGAAAAGATCCTTTGAATCCCCTAAAATGCCAAGCAAGCAGGACATCAGATCAAAGAGGCACAGGGCACATCTGCTCTAGACACATGTAGGATCCCGAAATCATCTCCAACACCATGTAAGAAGTTTAATGTTGATACTAAATGTCTTATGAAGGCAGGGGAGGGGAAAACATGAGCAGACCTCTGCGTGACACCCAGTAAATAACCATGACACTTGGCAAGGCCAGGTAAGCAAGTGACCGTGTGGTACTTTGTTGCCAGCTGCAGTTAAATCACAACAGAAAGGCAAGTAGGTTACATGCTTCAACTTGAATGTATTTATTTCTTCATTAATAGTGATTCTATACCACATTTTAGAGTATTTTTAAGCCTTGTGCAAAGCCTGTCAACAGTATGAATTTATCACAAGTTCGAAGGTTACACTGAGTCCCCAGAGGATCCACATGGAGAAGTGGACACAGATGAACCATCAAGATTTCTGGGTTGGTCCAGGGGGCTGCAGAGACTCACTCACTTACTCAGAGAAAGTAAGAAACACGTAAAGCATGCCTGGAAAATACACTGATGGAGGCAGGAAAGGAAAGAGGCTGCTGATCCAGAGAGGACTGCAAACAGAGAAAGGCTGACTGAATGTGGAACAGGTGGTAAATCTTGCAATTTTAGTCCCAAGGAAAATTTATTAATTTGAATTCTGTATGGCATTTTACAATTTTCATTGCATTAAAAAAAGAAGAATTGTTTATTTCACAGAAATGTCATTAGCTATTTTAAAATGGAGTGTGAATTACCTCTGTAATTACCTCTGCTATTCGCTGCACTTAAATGTTGCCTCAGGAAAGCTGTGACCACATAAACAGTCCATTAACACCCTATTTTGTTTTTAAATAAACTAGATCTGAGAGCTCAGTAATTATGACATTCCTTCTCATTAAAGTGTACTCTTCCTTTCTTAGGTAGGATAACAATCACTCCCCAGAGACCTCTGCTAAATCTGGGCCTTTTGCTCCACAGATAAAAACAGGAATTACAGCATTTTGTCCTAGAACTGAGAGTGGGAATAAATATAGAGAAATAAGAGTAGAAGTTTCTTCACAAACTAAGTTTTCTTCACCTAAGCTGGTAAAGCAATACAGCAAACAGCCTGGGCCTAACATGTTCTGATGACACAGTGCGAGATCTAATTACAGTAACATCAAAAATATCCTAGATGCTGCTGAGAGAAACAATTAAAAACACTTATTTGGTGTCACCAGACAGATTATCTGGTTTGCATTCAAGACATCACAGAGGCAGAGTTTTTGGTGATGTCTCAGCACATCATATTTTTGGATGACATAACTTAGTAAGTCCTGCCTTATTAGGTTCCTTGCTGTGCAAATAGCTGCAGTCCTCCCGAGGGTACCACATCTGCTTTTTGCCACTGTTGGTTGACTACAAAGTGCCCAATGGCTACCTCTGCCCTTATGTGGCAGGCTGCTGTTTTTTAGAATTGCCATGATCTAGTCAAAAAGACAGAAAACGTAAGTGAAGCACAGGACAAAAGTTTATGTGGGTAAGAATGTATTTACCTTGACTTATTAGGAGAATTTCCCCTGATTACCTTTAAGGAATAAATGTTTTGTTCTTCAATGAGTGAGGGCAGTAGAAGAGAGTCAGGGGAAGAATCTGGAGGGCTGAGGACAAAAGTTACAGGATGAGAGTGCAGCCAAGCTAATGAGGGGACTGAGGAGCAGGGAAACACCAGGGCAATTCCTGACTGAACCAAGACTTAAAAATTGTGTCATAATGCTCTAAAAAGCTGTGCTAGGAACACAGGGAGGGAAGGTGAACACTGGCAGCAGCTGAAATGGAGACCTTGCACCACATGCTTTGTCAACAGTGTTATGCCCCCAAGATGAAAGCTGTTCCATGAGGCAAGGGCACTTCTCCAATGTGCTGAGTGACACTTTCCTCCAGGCTGCCACTGCTGGCAGCTCTGTGCGGATGTTGTCTGAGAGACACCCCCCAACTCCCATCCCCACCCCACAGATGCCTGGGCAGGGCTCACAGCCAGAAGGTGCTCCTGGGCTGGGGAGGAGGTTGAAGCTTGATGGTGTTGGCAAGCTCCCCCATGCACTGACAAGAGCTGCTCAGAGCATCTGCAGTGGCCTTCTCTATGCCAGACTTCTTTACAAGACTGGAGGCTCTTCCAGTTGGTGACTGTGAGTGAAACACAAGGAGAAATATATTAGATTCATATATAGATTTATATGTTAGAATTACATTTCCAGCAGCACAGCTCTTGAGTAGCAACACAGAAACATCCATTCTGCAATAGGCACAAGCCTTATTCCAAAGCTGTGGTGGCACTGAGCTGCGAGGTGAGGTGTTTGGGGTCAGTGAGACACCGTCCTGCACAGGGCACAGCAAGGAGGGAACAGATGGCTGCCCACCTAAACTCACACATCTCCTGTCCATCATGGCTCATTTTTTGTGTCTTTCCCTCTAGAACAATTTTTCTCATGTCGTGTACAAAGGCTGAGAGCTCTTCAGGGAAGCACATCTTCACCCTCTGCTTATTGCTTGCAGGTTTGTCCACTGATTTCCTCCAGTGCACTTCTGTCTGCACCAGGACCTACACAAAACTAGCAGTTTTTCTTCAAAACATGCTAAATCTATATTAAATCCCAAAATTAGGTCTGCAAATCCACCAGTGTGAGGCAGGAGACCCACGGCACCATGGAGAGAAAGACAGACAGCAACCTTGCTCTAGTCTTTCCATCTTCCTCTACAGGACTACAGTATTCACACTGAACTAGAACAGTCCTCCTCAGCCACAGATGTGACTTCATTTTATATTATTTTTCTATTGCAGATGACTTCTTAACTCCAAGGATCAAAGCCTGCGGGTCACAGAGGATCTAATAAAGCCATTTCTGTTCTGCTGGCTGGAGCCCAGTGGCTTGGTCAGGCAGCTCCTCCTATCCAGATTCTTTTAAGAGCAAAGGTGAGTGATCAAACCCAGTTATTCTGTTTCATGACAGATGAACATGGGAATGGCAGCACTCAGAACAACCCACACTTCTTGTCTGGCATCACTTCCACAGGCCTGATCCATCACTGCACCTTGTCCCCTTGGGCTACCTCTAAAACACACAGATCAAACCACCTAGCAACCAAACACTTGTAAAACACTCAGGCAGGAACTGCAGAAGGAGAGAGGCTATTTACTTGGGTCCAAATAATTTTTTTGCTTAAGAAGGCTAATATAATCGTTATTACTGTGATAATGGAGAATTTTAAAAGAGCTATTAATAGTTATAATTAAATAAAAATAATAAAAATAACTATCATAAATATGGTCACCATGAATCACAATAATGTATTTTGCATATACTTCTGATTCAGTATTTTTGACATATCAAAACCCAAATGATTTTCTTTGTCATTTCATGTCCCTCAGTTGAGAAATTCTCTTGCAAAGGAAAAAGGTGATGAAAAACCTTGGGTTTGTTGGCTCAAAGTTCCAAGCAATCCAGTTTTTAAGTTTTATGTTCCTGCCTTTGTTTGCATGATACTTGGGGGATGAACCTGCAGACAGAGAAGGAAAAATAGGGTGCAATTATTAAGAACGGGGGGGTGATGTTCTTCATCACTTCAGCTTAGAGCAAAACCAGCACTTTCTCAATTACTCAAGTCAAGAGAAGTTCTTAAAAAATAAAGATAAGTTACAAAATTGGTGCAGATGATGAATATCCATGGTGTGCTGAGAAGCAACCAAGTCACTCAGCTTTTTCATGTGTTCTGAAAGTAGACCTTAACAAAGCACAGGAAGAAGTGAGAGAAGAATTCAAGGTTAGACAAATGTTGCTTTTGTTTTTAAGGAAAAATAAATAAAATCTTCTGCAACATTCTAATCAACATTCTAAAATGTTGTTTCTTCTTTAAACAGATATTTTTAAGTTTCTTTGGTTTGAAATAAAATCCATTACAATTAGAGTAATTCCAGAACTGCAGAAAGAGGCGGCTCCTGCTTCCATGTCCTTTGGAATTTCACCATTTGATCACAATCATTTATTTTGCCTAAATTGATGTGAATTTCAGTTTCAGGAATGGGAGTGAACACCTGTATCTATGTGAAATCCAGGGCAAGACAAAAAGCTTCTGTTTGTTTCAGCATGTCTAGCATCAGTGAAAAGATTGCAGAGCTTAAAATGTTGCTACATTGAGACCCTTTGAGCTATCCTCAGATAAATCGTGTGTTATGCAAAGCATAACACAAATCACAGCTAATTAAGTGAGAAGGTTAATTTCTCTTCCATATTTCTGATTCTTACCACAGTTGTATGTTTTCTACCCATTGAAATAATTTTTTCTACATTATTTTTAAATGCCAGTGTAAAAAGAAATTAGTATCTTTTTTTTTTTTTTTTTTTCCCTGTTTACAAAACCCCTGACAGATTTTTCTGGGACATCTCTTCCTGCAAGCTATCTGACTCATCTAATGCAGGACCTTGCAAGAAGCTCAGGGAATGTCCCTCTACTAAGAACACCGATACAGAGTACAGATGACAATGACTTGCTATAACTTGTTATGGGATGACACCTTGCCTAGGGATCAGTCTGGATTAGAACATGTTTTCAGGTCTTCTTGAGTTGTCTGCCACTCAATACTGCCTCATCTGTCAGAGGTCACCAGGCCCAAAAGCCACCCATCCCCAGCTGCACTGCAGCAAAACTCTCCCTAAGGTGGATTCAAGGGATGCTTTCCTTTTTCTTTTGGGTCAATGTTGTGCTGAGCAGAGCAGAGCAGATACAGCTGGGTCAAGTCAGTGAATTTATTTTCTCAAGGGACACATGTATCCCATAGGATGGTATCAAAAATCATTTAGATACATCTGTGTGAACTGGGGTCATTAGCATGGAAGGGTGTCTGATTCCCTTTCCTTAGAACTGTGATTTACTCCACACAAATACATAACCAGTTGTGCAATATGTGAAGACAGCACGGTGGACTGGAGTGACCAGGTGCTCACTAATGCAAACCAGATTCCACAAGCTTTTGTTTTTCTCCTGGCTCTCAACATGGCATTCATATTGCTGCTCTTACATTTGCAAACAAATATTATTTTCATCGTATCTTCCCTCACACTTAATTTTCTAAAAAACCCTGCACTTCTAAGTGCACATTTTCCATGTTCTCAGAAACCAGTGCTTTGGATTGTAGTAATTTTATGCTCCTTTTTATTATTAAGATAAAGAGAAGAAAGAAGCAAGAGGGGTAGGGAGTTACGTGCCTCCAAAATCACATCCTCCCGCATACAGAATGGAAACAAGGCCAGGCACAGAAGGGCTGGAGAGGTTGCCTAGGATAGATGGTGCTGCCATGACAGAACATGTCCTGTTTCCATTAAGGTAAAGCTCAAACTCACCGTCATGACTGATCACAGGCTACTATTTCCATCATTGTGACAGACCAGGCTGTCAGTAAAACAGACATGAAGACCACATCCTGAAACTTTGAGGCCACAGTTTCCAGTTTTTCTCCATTCACAAAAATGAAGCTGACCAGCAGGTTTACCTCATCTTTAAGCCCCAAACTGAGCTGTGTCCACCATGACACCCAGGGCCTGTGCACTTTTGAGCCCTGAGTCCATATTTTCTTTGAGGAACCACAGTGAAATCAGTGATCACAACAGCTCTCTCCAGTTACCATGAGTGAACAGCAGGACATTGTGTTACCACATTCCTGCATGTAGTTTCATGTCCTAACGACAGCTTTGCTTTGAAACTAGTTATGCTTTTTAACACAATTTTAAGGGGTTCCAGAAGTGGAAAACACAGAGTGCCAGAAGGCCCCATGCATTTCAGATGGCTACTACAGAAGACATTAACTCCAACTTCATGAACCGTAATGGCCCAGGAAAACACAGTGCATGCCTGGAAGGAACTCAAACAGCAACTTGAACATTAAATGAAATCCAGACAGACACACCACAGATCCAAGACCTTACACTCCCTGTCAGCAGTGGCAGGCAGAGAAACTCACAGTGTTCAGTGCACCACAGGAGGATAGAGGTATAATAAAAGAGGGAAGCTTTAAGGAGTTGATGAAAAACTTTAAAAATAATATCTAGAGAGCTTACTGTCTTTTTTTAGGAGCTGCTTGGGGTAACAGCAAAGGAGAAGGGATAAATAAGAAGTTTTTCAGAGGTCTGCATCTACAAAGTAAATTCTGTGAATATGACATATGAAAAAGGTCTTTAGATGACAGATTGAGTGAATCAACATATACAGGTAACCAGAGTGACCACCAATCTGCAGTCAAAATGCAAAGAGTAGCTTTATTTCATTGCCTTGCTAACAGCACCAGGCAGCAGAGACGCACAGGGGGACAGGCTCCCTTAGGCTTAGCTCATCCCAGAAAAAAGGGGGAGCCTGTTGCCTGCCCCAATACATCAAAAGGCTTCAGGCATGCACAGTTTATTGCAAGGCTGTGCTTTTATTGCCTCTTTCTCTTCCAGCAGAAGGCTCAAGCATGTCTGTGAGAGTGTATTATCCCTGCACAGGAGTACTATTAAAAAGAGGCAGAGGATGAGCAGTAGGCATAATAAAAGGAGTTGTCCCAAACTGATGTTCTTAGACTTCCCAGCTGAAAGGTCAGTTTAAGTGAAACTATTCCTCCCTCACCAAATCTTCTGGTTTTCACCCTCTCCTCCCAACTCAGATTAACCTGACTTTTAGCAAAATTATTCTTGTACGATTACTGAGGAAGGTCATTCAATGCTAAAAAATGGCCAATTACAAAAACATGCATAGTAGACTTGAAGCCACATCAGATGAAACATCTATTCTGTCTATGTTTTCTTTTGGTTGAAGGTGTTGTGCACATAGTGAAATTTTTTTTCAGACCAAGTGATGTAGTTAAGAAGACTCTAAAAAGCCATAATAGCACTGCTGACTCTTGTCCCTAGATCATCTAGTGAAGTCTTTTGTAATGCAAAGATGCACAAATGTTTGAGTACAAGAAGCAGGAGACACAATAAAGGATGTCTTAAAAGATGGCACTGCAAGAAAATGACCAGAAATCCAAACTTTTGCAGGAAAGAAATAAGGTGCCTTTCATCACTACACGCCAAGAACTAATGGGAAATTTGGGTGATTAGCATTGGTCAATCAGAACTTTCTTGAGTTAAAAATTAACCAGATCTGGGGATCGCAGAATAGAGTGGAATCCTATGAATAAACATTGAACATCAGCTCAAGGCACCTGGAAATTTAGCAGGCAGAAACTGAAAATTATTCACAAGCTGCTCCTGGTCAGTGAATAAAACCCAACTGTTTGTGAGCAGTAACAATTTTCCTGGCAATGTTTCTTACTGTAATGTTGCCTTTCCCTGGTCAGAAAACTAAGAGCCATACATGGTTAAGGGGAAAAAGGGTATATATAAAAAAAGGCAAAAAAATCATCATGGCACCAATAGGACAATTTCTGACGCAGCAAAGATACAGATGGAGAGAGAGGCAGAAACAAACTGTGTGTGAGCAGCATAAAGGGTTGTTCTATTGCATTTGTTATAATTTCTCAGTCTAATCTAGTCACACACCAGTTCTTTCAAAAGCAAGGTCACATAGCTTTCTCCGTGTTTCCAGTAACACATCAGTGCTAAACAAAAACATGTGGAGCAATGTAACTGTGTGCAGGTTACAGCCGCTCAACAGTAAGAAGTTCTTGTTACTTTATTGCAGAATATAATTTCATTTCTTCTGGATTGAGATCAATGTTAGCTAGCAGCATTGTTATCCTTCATTTCCTAAGAACCTTGTACAAACTGGTCTTGCTGTGCCACTGTCCTAAATCTATGTGAGCCTGCCTTCACCACTGCAACCAGAAACAGAGAGTATACCTCTATCAGACAGAGCACGTGTGTGTGCATGCATCTCAGTGGGAAGCATCCCCTAGTGATATTAGAAATCACATTTGTCACTGTTAACGTTTTCTGGTGATGCCAGGATAAGCAACGGGAAAAAGAGGTGAAGGATGTAATGGCCAGTTTCTGGTGGGAGCTGAAGGAGAGAAATATGTGGAAAAAGAAGACGGAAAATCCTCAAGAGAGCATGGAGGATTGGGATGAGCTTATGCTTGGGATGGGGGGGAGATGAAGAAGAAAAACAGAGATAATGTAGCTCATTAAGTGCTAATGGAAGGGAAACACTATCGCATCTCCCATATAATGCATAATTAAGAAGAGATATTTGTAAATCTCTAGCAAGGGAGTCACAATACACAGCCATCTTCATACCACCTATGCACCCAAATGACCCCACCTTTAGTGATTTGACTATGGCTAATATTTAAAAAAGGAAAAAAAAA
>VXAC01002589.1:154577-187027 GCA_013399225.1 Rhipidura dahli | reverse complement strand
AAAAAAAAAAAGGAAGAAAATGAGCTCTGGCCAGTCCCAGAGCAAAGAAAGAGAGTATCACACAGAAAACTGAAAAACTATTAGTAATAAATACTATATTAACCCCACAGCCTTTGCATTATATCTTGTTTGATAGGCCAGTCCTTCTCTGGAAAAGAACAAAGAAAGGAATAAATGCTTCTTCCCTGATAACAATCACAGTAATATGACCATGCAAACTTCAGCCAACAGAAGTCTTTAGAGTATGAATTTTGCACATGTGACGTTCACCAGGTTCGATGAAAAGACAAATAAATGAAGCGTTTTTCAGGTCAGATCCAGGCACACACTACCAGTGCTTTGGGATAGCAGCTGTCTCTCAGCAACACCAGTAAGGGCTCACCCCAGGCAGGATTTAGGCGGTTCCTGCTCCTCCTGCACCACCTGTGCTGCCTGCTCACGTGCAGGACTGAGTGCTCAGCTCCCTCCCTCCCTCCAGGACCTGCTCACCCAGCACATGCCGGGTCAGCCATGTCTGTGCAGCTCCTAGCACCATGACTCATGGCTGTGAGACAGCTCCAAATCATCCATCACAGAGGAACCAGGACTCATGCTGGCACCCTCTGACAGACTAACAGCCAGCAGTGGTTGTGTTCTCAGATTATGATACTATGACCTTAACTGTTCGCAGTGTTGTAAGTTTCCCCTTTGCTTTGCAAGACTCAGCATAAGCTTCTAAAGCTTTCCATTTTCAGTAAGGATTGTGATTATTAGAAAATCCTGCAGTACACCTGTATACAATTTATTCTTGCTTTTCCAGTGTTGTAGATGCTACAGTAAGACTTGAGGTCTTCAGATTCATTTACTATCAAGCTCTGATTATGGGAATTTTCTGACTTTTTGCAGATTTGAAGATTTACAGATTTCTTTTCTAAGGTGTTTCTTTCAGGTTCGAACTCTCCACAACCCCTGGATTATTCAGAAATAAAGACAGGATGAAGGCTGTGGGAAATGTGTTATTTAACTAGTTTAGATGACTTTAAATACTTAACTCAAGTGCAAGTGGAAGATAAAAGTTAAGAGTTGATGTTCTCAGGAGAATCCAGAAGAGAAGATTCTGGCAGTGCGGAGGGAATAAGGAGCTCATTGAAAGAGTTTTAAACTAGAATTGATGGGATGAAAGGATAAAATGAGCCTGGCTAGAGATAAACCTGTGGGCAGCACACCAATATTTGAGGGATGGTGTGTAGCCAGGTCCCTTGATCTGTGGAGGTAGGAGATGAAGATCGTTGTGGCAGCAAAGGCATGAGGGCTATCAATGTGATAGAAACCACAGAAGCGCCTGAGAATGGTCACATGGGAATTTGGGTTTCCCTGTCCAAAAATGTGGCAGGGTCAATAACCAAACTGAAGTACATCTACCCCAACGCACACGGCATGGGCAACAAACAAGAGAAGGTGGGAGCCATTGTGCAGCAGGCAAACTAGAACATAGTTGCCATGATGGGATGATTGAACAGCTGGAGCACTGCAGTGGATGGCAATAAACTTTTCAGAAGGCATAGGCAAGGAAGGAGGGGTGGTGTGGCAGTCCTGTGGCTTAGGGAATGTCTCAATTGTCTGGAGTTTAGTGATTGTGACAGTAGGGTGGAATGTTTATGGGTAAGATTGCAGGGAAGGCCAATGAGGCAAATATCCTGGTGGGTGTCTGTTTTAGACTCCCCAACCAGGAAGAAGAGGCAGAAGGAATATTCTGTAAGCAGCTGAGAAAAGTGTCACAATCACTGACCCTTGTTCTAGGGGGAGTTCTGCTAACCAGAGGTTTGCTGGAAATCCAGCAGAGCAGAGAGGGAACAGACCAGGAGGCTCCTGGAGAGAGTGTTAAGACAGCTTCCTGACACAGCTGGACAGTGAGCCAACCAGGGGAGATGCCCCAAAGGACATGTTTTTAGTGAACAGAGAAGAACCAGTGGGAGATGTGATGGTTAAAGGCTGTCTTGGAAACAGTAATCATGAAATGATAGAATTTGTGCTTCTTGGAGAAGTCAGGAGGGATGCTGGCAGAACTGACAACTTGGACTTCCACAGGTCAGATTTTGGCCTGTTTAGGAGCCTGGTTGACAGCATCCTGAAGGGAAAAAATGTCCAGGAAGACTGGATATTCTTCAGGAAGTAAATCTTAAAGATTCAAGAGCAGGTTGGACAGACCACTCAGGAGGACTACAAAAATTTTGTGATGTTATGCAGAGAGAAAATTAGATAGCCAAAGCCCAACCAGAAATTAATCTGGCTACTGCCATAAAAGACAACAAAGAACATTTCTATCAAAACAACAAAATTAGCAACAAAAGTATAATTAATCCTTTATTGGATACAAGGGGAAACATAGTGACAGATGGATAACAAAAGACTGAGGCTATTTGCATGTCTAAGAGTAAGACCAGTTGTTCATGGGGTACCCAGCCCCCTGAGATGGAAGACAGGGACACAGAAGAATGAGTTCCCCAGAATCCAAGGGGAAAGGGTTATTGATCTGCTGCACCATCTAGACACACACAAGTCTATGGGGATGGATGGGATCCACAGAGTATGAGGGAGCTGACAAAAGTGCTCACAGAGCTGCTTTAAATTATTTGCCAGCAGCCCTGGCTAACTGGGCAGATCCCAGCTGACTGAAATTCAGCAAATTTCCTCCTCAGCAAGTTCACTGAGGATACAAAACTGGGAGGAGCAGCTGATATCTCAAGGAGCTGTGAGACTCTTCAGAGGGATCTTGACAGGTTGGAGAGACAGGCAGAGAAGAACTTTCCAAAATTTATCAAGGGTCAATGCAGGGTCCTGCACCTGGGGAGGAATAACTTCAAGCACTGGTACAGGTGGGGGCCAACCTGCTGGAAAGTAGCTCTGTGGAGAAGAACCCGGGATCTGGAGCACAAGTTCTGTGAGGAGTGTCTGAGGGAATTGGGGTTGTTTAGCCTGGGGAAAAGGAGGCTCAGAGGGAACCTTATCACTTTCTGCAACTGCCTTAAAAGGAGGCTGTAACGAGGTGGGTTTGGTCTCTTCTCCCAGGTAACAAGAGATAGAATGAGAGGAAATGGCCTCAAGTTGTGCTGGAGAGGTTTAGATCAGATACTAAGAAATGTTTCTTTACTGAAAGGGTGGTCAGACATTGGACTGGGCTGCCCAGAGAGGTGGTTGAGTCTGAAATATGTGTGGATGTGTTACCTGGGGACAGTGTAGTGGTAAATGTGGAAGAGTTCTGGGTTAATGACTGGAACTAAAGATGATCTTAGAGGTCTTCTCCAACCTAAATGATTGTAAGATTCACTGATCTGAGATACCTACATCAACCAAAAGATCTCTCTCTTCCATGCATTTCTTTAACCGTACTTCAACCCTAGCTTTTCTTTGATGGTGCCTGTCTTGCATTTACTTTTGGATGGACAGATAGATAGATAGATAGATGGATAGATAGATAGATAGACAGACAGATTGATTGATTTTTCATGCATATTCATTGATATCTGTCACATACAATCACCTCTTTTCTATAAGTTATTTTGCTATCCCTGTCACCAGCAGTGCAATGAGAAGTATTTCTCTCTCAAAGAAGCACTGGCACTCTCTAGCTTGTTTAATATCTAAAAAGACAGCATAGCATAACTGCACTTTATCAAAGAGATGCTCTAAAGATTGATCATGACTAATGCTCATGGAATCTTGACCTCACAACCTGTACCAGTGAGTTCCCCCAAAGGCCCTGACTGATCTAATTAGCAGTAAGCAGCTATATTCTCCAGGTAAATGAGAGGATTACATGAATATATGCACCCAGCGACATGTACTGGCAAAGGAAACATCTAATGAGAACTAGGTCTTTTTACAATCACACACTCTTGCTTTGCAAAGCACTTTCCATAGACTGCATCTCATAAATCTCCTTTAACAACTTCATGTTTTCTGGGCTTCAGCAAACTTAACTTATTGTTGATGATTGAGCAGGATCTGGATGTTTTTGATGTAGTGTCACTAATGGGTGTTTCCCCTTGGGAGGTTTCCAAGAGAACATTTTTTTAGTGGGGTTTGAGTGTTTATCACGATCTGATGGATACAGTCCCATTTCAACAAGACCTGTCAGGTACGTATTGCTTGATTTTCCCTGGAAGATTGCTGCACTCCTGCACAGGCAGTCCCTGGGGAGGCAGCAGCCAAATATCCCACTGTACATCAATAATTTTACCTGAAGGATTTTGAAAATGGGAATCCTCGTTATGGGATTTCTGGAAGTCAAGCAAAAAAAAACATTTGAAAATTTGAATGTACACTTCACCAAGCCCAGGACAATTTCCACATTGGGTCCACATTCTCAACCAGATAATGAAAATAGAAGTTGTATTTTTGGATATTAGATTCAAATGCAGTAAATCTCTTTGTTCATTCTTTCCAACAATAAAGCAGTAAAGACAGACAGATATACCTATAAAGATTACCCGAACACCATGCAGGCTTTTAAAAACGCTGTATTTTCCAGTTCTGCCTCAATATGCTTCTTCTCACTGATATCTTGTCCACTAGTTAACATATTTCCTCCTTGTTCTTAACTTTTATTTCACTCCAGTTCAGTGTAACTCTTTTTGATGATGTTTCAGGTGGCCGTTTTCAAAGCCATTTGGGTGGGAATTCAGCATCAGTACTGCAGTTCCTGATGGCCTCACTGTCTCTGCTCTACCTTTCCCACGCGCTATCTGTGGGAATTGGAGGCTGCTCAGATGGGAGGCCAGCAGGAGGCACTGAGATACCTGTCCTGCTAAATGAGAAGAGGCTGGGAAGCCAATTCAGCCACTCCACACGGTCTGTCCACTCTGCTGTCATTTTAGCTTTCTCTATGGTTCAGGCTTGGTGTGCTCCACCTAGCTGTCTCCCAGACAACATCTGAGTATGGTTCTGGGGTGCTTTACTCCAGTGACCCCTCCAAAAGTCCATGAAAACTGCATTACATCAGATTTTGTGCCTGTCCTTCAATGCTCTCAGATTTTGCACTCTGAAACATACCCCACAAAATTCCCAACTCCCCCTCTCCAGAACTTGCAGTACATAATCTAATTTTCAGGTTATGAAAACACAATTTTGCAGACTGCCACACAGCCCCTGCACTGTTTTAGATACCATGAATGGAAGCTTGGCACAGGCTCTTTAAATCTTAGGCTCACAGGACAGGGCCTAGGGAAACCTAGGATAAAGAATTACGTACAGTGTGGCTGCCATGCCAACACTGCTTTTCCAGGAGTGTTGGTCACAATGCAGGGAGATTGCAAATGTCAGAGACAAATTTCCACCCATATTTTTTCTAATCTTTACCTGCGTCCCTTGATGTTCCTTGCCTCAGAGACAGGGCACTTGCTCACAGCCCATCCTTTGGGCTCATGTCTGCATTTACCCCCAGGAATGAACCAAGCTGTTGAACTGTTACAGCTGCAGGTCCAGCAGCCTGGTCACCCCTCCTAACAGCTCATGTGCAAACCTCATCTCCAGCAGCATTAGAGCATGCCAGACATGAGGTGTCTCATTATTTCTTGTTCCCAGCTTCCAGCAGCAGTTGGCAGACCCTGCTGCAGTTTAAGCCTCAGATGTCATTGTGCAAAGCTTCCAGACACAACCCTCTGGTCTCCTCCAGTGCCTCTGCTCCTTGTCAGACCTATACTCCACAGTTTCCATTCTTCACTTGGCAAGCACTCTGAGACACTGATTCCATTTCATTTTCCAGTGAAATCTTGGTTCAGTAATACTTAATTGGCCTGGTTTCCTAAGTAGATATTTCAAAAGTATTTTTAAAAACAAAGAATAATAATAAAAAAAAAAACCTCTGGATATCTCTCTGAGGTACCTCTTCTCAGCTTGATTGATGGAAGGGTTTTTCTTCCACTTCATCACTCAGGTCGATGTCTGCTCATTGATCCATTCTCTGGCCAAACTGCTTACAGACTTTCTTCACCTTGAGCTCACTGAGGTTTTCCATATGTGGCTACGTTTCACCTGGGAGACATGGATAATAATGCTCTTGCCTTTTTTAGTGACGATTATAAGCTTTTGCTATGATGATGACTATACATTTTACCTTGAGCAGTGGTTCTTTGGCCAACTTTTATCCTTATAGCAATTGACCAAGGCCTACTCCGTGCCTCATCTGATAGATTGGTATCAACACCTGCTGGGTTATTTTCACTCATCAGAGAGAGTTTGAAAAAATAACTTCATATCTGGTGATCCAAAATATTAGCACTTGCTCATGCTTTAAAAGTAATCAGATTTGTATCTTTATAAGACATTTGTATCATTGTAAGGGATTTGTATCTTTATATATCTTCATATATTTCTGTATATCTGTTTTTTCACATCATAAAAAAAAAATTAAAGTGTGGTACCAGCATGCCTTGCAAGCTTTTAGACTCAGGAATTATTTACTAGTCAATGTGCTTCAGTCACAAACTAACTTAAAGTCCTTTTTGATTACAACCACCAGTTTCCTTATCCCTCATTCCTTCTGGGCTGAAGTGCTGTAGCTATGTCACCCAGGTTTAGTGTTCAGTCTGAAAAAGTAGCATCAGCCCTTTAAAGTAACCAGAAATTCAGTTGTGCCAGGCACAGAAAGTGTCCAAGGCCAGGCTGGATGGGAATCTAAGCAACATGATCTTGTCAAAGATGTCCCTGCTCACTGCAGGGGGCTTGCACTAGATGACTTTTAAAGGTCCCTTCAAACTACTTTATGATTCTGTCATTCAGAAGCAAAGCAAATTTCCCATTCAGTTATTCAATTTTCAACTATTCAGGATGTATTTTGCATTGAAATATAAGGGGAAAAAAATTACTGGTATGCTGCTTCTTTGAGACCGGGAAGACATTGTCATTATTTCTCTGTCCTCACAGACTGAAGCTGGACAGAACCAGAATAACTTGAAAAGGGGTTAATAAATCCTTGAGGTCTATTTAAGTGATCAGTTGAGCCTGAGCTGTAGGCAACCAGGATTAACCAATCTAAAGCATTTTAAAATTATTTCTCCATTCTTAACCTCAGTTTTCCTTTAAATACCCTGATCCTCATTACTTAGCTTGGCTTCTATGCACTGCTACTCACAATAAAAAAAAAAATTAATGTGGTGATGATGAGATGGAAATATCAGTTCCTGCAACAGAACTCTGCCAATTGAACCCCTGATTTCAGCATGATGTAGCTACAGAGCAGAGTGCTGCTGGACTGCTCAGAAACACTAAAATTTTTATTTTTTTTTAATTCATGTAAGTCAATTATGAGTGAGTTTACTCCAGCCATTATGAGTCTGACCCCAGAAAACAATTTCACACAGTGTATAAATGGCACAAAAATGCATCTTTCACATGCAGATCTAAAAAAATAACTTGGTGGGTTTGGACTATGAAAAACAAGTGTGTTTTTCATTAAAGCAAAAGATTTTGCCTTGCATTTAGCTGCTCCTCCCTTTGCTCCTACAGAGACCATTTCCCAAAATGTTTTTACTTCTTTCATCAAATTTCATTCTAACTGGGGGGATTCTTAAAATTTGTTTTCCAAAACAATAGGATTTCAAGAAATAAATCGTAAAAGCACGGAAGAATCACTGCTGCAGTAAAGCAGATGAAAACTCAGCACATATCTCCCCACGAAGCTGACAAGTTGATACCCACTTCAACAGCAATTCAACAGCAAATGGACTGCAAAATGTTCTTTCTTTCCTTGATTTTCTCTTTATTTCACTTAGGGAGGTAGCAACTGCCTTTACACTGTTACAAACTTTTCTAATGCTTCACAGAAATCACTGCTGAATGCATGACTGTAAAACCTACCTTTATATACCTTTCAGAGGCACTGAAAGCTACAACAAACGGAAAACACCTCCTCTGGAAAAAAAAAAAAAAAAGTAACAGTCTGATTTCTATCTACTAAGTCCCATCGAAAAAATACAAAATAAAATGGATTCTTGTATCAAGGAGAACAAGAGCCATCAGTGAAATCAATAGTTTCTAAGGTAGCTCTAGAATTGCCACAGAATTTCTGCGTGCCTCAGCGGAGTAGTGGTTCTGGAGTCTGAAAAAAACCCCCTGATGGATGGTTCAAATGGTCAGTGACTGTGCTGCTAATGATTTGAGGATAAACTTTCATCTCCTCAGACTTAGGACTGAGGTTTATCTCATACTGATATTTCCTTCCCTAATGTGAAGTCCTTAGAGATACAAAGTTAGAGACAGAATTTATAAATGTTATGAAATTATTTGCAAGTATGAAAAATATCTCAAAAATAGAATAATTTGCAAATCTACTACTCTCAGAGTTGGTTCATCTCTGCTAATCCTTTGTTACAGTGCAACCTTTGGCAGCAGGTTGCACAGTTAACTTCATGACCACCATTAGCCAGGAAAGCTCTCCTTTGCACTTCAAAATGGTGGAGAATACTTGATGGATAGCAAGGACCACTGAACTACTTGTACCTGTTGATTTTAGTAACTACAAGAAGTATAAATTATCTGTCTGAAAATCAAGCTCTGATTGACTTGCCTAATGTCAGAGTGAGAGAAAAAAAAGCCCTCCAAGTGCACAGCTCTCTTTCCTTGGGCTAATATGTCTTACACGTGGGGAAGGATGTAAAACATGTTCCCTTTTGTATGTAGTAAAGATAACAGAAATACTTTCACCAATGGAAAGTATAGACTGGGATTTTTTTCATGTTATGCAAAAATGTACATGTACACTAGGAAAGCACTGTTTGTTCATAAGAATAGGGGATGCCAGGGGAAAAGAAATAAAAATTCCACACTCTTTCATTGCAGTCTGGGACAACAGCACAATGCCTGTAGCTCAGGAATATCTGACACTGCTTGAAGAAGAACTGATCTCAGAGCAGATTCCTTACCTGTTTTCTCAAGTGGATCTTTCATCCCATCTGCAGCTTCGTGTTTTCTTGGCTACCCTGCCAGCCACATTACAGACAGTGAATTAAAAGCTGCTTAGTGACTGTAACCGCAAAGGAAATCTACTCCAGAGATATGACTTTCAAATCAAATTAAAAAAAACCCAAACACACCACTGCATGGTTTTGAGACACACTAATGTAAAAGCAACATATTCAGTAAATTCATAACTTCATTTACATCAAACTCTGCAGCTCCTCATGTTCAAGAAAGGCACACCCATTTGTCTCAGCCAGAAATCCAGCCCAAGAAACTTTCTGTCACTGAAAGTGCAAGTCTGGATCTATCACTGAAACCCAGAGAGTTATTCCAAGTTCACATTAGCAGAACAAAGGTCTGACCCAAATATTAACTAATTTTTGGAGTCTCTGTGTCTGGCCATCAAAAACGCCTGCTGGATGCAAACTCTGCAGTCTTCAGGCAGAACACAAGGAGACCAGTGAGGAAACAGACATGGATGGTATTTTCTAACACAGAATTGTTGAACAAAGTGTGCCAAGAGTTGTACATGTTAGGTACTGGAAAATGGAACATTGCAAAATTAAATCACTCGCTATACCAGAGACTACATCTCAATGTAGGAATGGTTTGCAAGAATTAGCTTGCTGTTATATTTTAATCTAGATGTTCTTTTCCCTTTAATGGATCAGCCTATGACATTATCCAGGCAGGCAGCAGGAGGGGGTCACCTCTGTTGCCTTGCTGCCCAACTCCACTAAACAGACCTGTGGTGTCTCTGCTCTCTTTGGAGCATCTCTTGTCTCAGTAGGTGTCTTCATATTGCACAAGATAGCATGCTGATGCTGAAACTAGCTCTGAAAGAGTAGGAATGTCCATGAAACACTGCTAGGACATAATGGAGATAATCTCACAGATCCCAGAGCAGCACAGCAGCACTGACACACGACACTTTTCATCTTAGCTGCAACATTGCACTGGCCCAGCAGACCTGCCACTAGACAGGGAGAAAGCCCCAGCAATGTGAATTTAAACAACTCTGTGCCTTTCTCCACTGTGTGGTGTAGAGTACCTGAAATATCACAGGGGTTTAGCCCTTGTCTCACCATGAGGAATTCTATTACAGATGAATGTTGGCAAGTGAAATATTGTTAATGAACCCAGGAAAAGCTACTTCCTATAGGAAGCCAGAAAGGCAATATAGTTCAACTATTTGGGTTATTTTCTCTGCCACAAAATGGCAAAAGCTAAATTTTGTCTAGTTATCCATAATATTTCTCAGCACTCCTAAATAATTATATTGCTTATTTTTATGAACAAATTGGGTAAACAACACCAGAAATACAATATACAACTTCTTTCGAAACTCATTTGGAGTAACACCAACAGGTGATCTGGGAAATTTTACAGAGAAAATAGTTTATCTTTTGTAAAGTTATAGGAATAAAAAATTATTATGAAGCCTATCATTTCACAAGATGGAGCAAGACTTTGTTTACTGCCACTTTATGGGGCAGAGGGATAAAGAGAGTCCTGAGCTGTGCTCCCTTCCTCCCTGCCTCTAAAGTGCATTTCACAGGAAGCAATTAAAAAATGAAACGTGGGAATTAGATGTCCAAAAGTTAATCTCCTTCCAAGTTCAGTGCTCTAACCAAGACGCCACAAACCTGTGCACTTCTGCTTACCTCTACTCAACAAGGAGAGCCCAGAGCTTTCTGGTTTCAGTACAGCTATGGGAGGAGCAAAACCCAAGTTTGAAGCCCGTGAAGATGAGACCATTTGTGAGACCCTGATCTGGTGATGCTCAGGCACTGGGAAGAGCACAGAGACATGAATGTGTGACATGGCCCTGCCAGGCATGAGCATGCCAGCCCTATCAGGCAATGCCATGACTCCTTGCTCAGACCAAGGCATGTGCAGACCATGTCTAATGGGTCAGGTTTGCTGCTGGGTCTCAGCAGAGAAAGGCCCGAGGCAGGGCTGAGCTGGGATTAGAAGCCAAGCTGAAGAGACAGGCGTGGACACTGATCCCAAAGACACAGGGACCAGATAAACAGATCTCTGATGAACATCAAGGTTATTAGAAAGTTTAAACATCCTCAGTGTTGGCTTGTATTCAGCAGAGGAGTAGTACATGCATTATTTTGTAAATCCTTTTGGTAAATCCTTGCATCTACCCTGTGGACTGTGAAGGAGACCCTTGTGTTTATTCTCTGACAGTATTCAGCCTTAGTACAGTGGAGAGCAAAAGAGTATTGGAGACTTAGACAACACTCTAAAAACAAACTGATGGTTTCTTTCCAGGTTTCAGCTTTGCTCACGGTGACAATTTGCATGTCCTTAGCTCAGTAACCTCTGTGCTATCACATCTGCCAGCAAAGCTGGAGACAGCTCCTGCCAGCCACACACACAGCTACATGAGATTTTCAACCATGCAAGCCTCTTCACAGGCCTCCCATACACTTGATTTCCAAGCTGCTCTACCCAACCTATGTATTCAGCCAGTAGACTCAGTCAATTCATTTTGGAGGGAAAATACTCAATAATATTAAGAAATTCCAGACTTGCTGAGACAAAAGATCAGTGGTGAAAGAGTTGGTAGAAGGATAAAAAGTGAGCTTGTTTTCCCAGGCAATGAAGATCTAAATTTTTCTAAAGGTGCTGTAAAAAAAAAAAAAAAAAAAAAAAACCAAAAAACAAAACAAATAGTGGAAATAAGGATGTACAGTAAGATGGTAGGATAGATACTGACTTCATCCACCCAGTCATGTGGTTAGTGGTAGTGCTGGGCCAGAGGACCACATGGCTTTCTTACAGCACGAAAATGAATGTGACAAGAATGCTGATGTGATTCAGCCTTTGGCGCCAGGGTCTAGTAATTCTTGGAAGAAGCACCATGTACTTTTTTTGATCTCCCTGGAATAGCCATGATCCATCCTCCAGAGATTTGTAAAACAAGGTCATGTTGAGAACAACCCATTCTTTTCTCTGTACTTTGTAGAAAGTGGTTAGAGATGCATCTTCCAGCACTCATGGGTTATCACTTGCCCCTCACGTTCTCTACTCCAAACTGTTCTGGACAGCTTAAAAACATCCATTCCCAATCTCCTCCTTGGTCTATACTCCTTCATCATGAAGTTATGCCTTCAGCATCACCTGAGCACAGTGAGAGGGACCCAGAGGTGTCTGGGATCCATACTGAGGAAAGGGTCAGCAGGTGTGGCAGAAAGGAAGCACTCACACAAAGACACATCCAACCTCCCCAGCTCCAGCAACACAAAGAACTGACACCTCTGGGAACTCACAGAAATAAGAGTAATTTCATCACAAGAACAAATATTTACCACTTCTTATTCTTATTATTGTATGAATGGAATACATCCCAGATTTTAAGATCTCACTCCCACAAGAAAAAACATTTTAAAGGGTGGTATTTGTTGCGTGCCAGTCATTAAACAGCTACAGTACAGGGCCACACCTGAGGTATCCAAGATATTTTTAAAATTTAAGGTTTCCAGTAACAGACAGTTTATACTTTGTTGGGAAAGACCTGACCTACTCCATACCACAACCATGAATCAACCTTTCCTGAAGCATCTGTCTGTGAGCCAAAAGATACTACATATGCTTTGTCATGATTTATGGCCTTCAACCCCTGTAGGCACAAAAAACCCTGAAAACAACAAAATTAATACAGCTCAAGCCAACAGGACAAATAAAACCTTGAAAACACCAAGCAGCACACTTGAGATGCTTTTTTTTTTTCCATATTTTCTTATTTTGTTTCTTGGTGGAGTTGTGGGGGAATAAATGTTCATTCCATTCACAAACTCCACTGTACAACCATTAGGAAGTGGAAAATTACTAAGCCTGTAAAGAAATAGCAATCCTTCCCAAGGGAAAAAAATCACTTGTTTGTCTTACACTGGCCCTGACACCACTTGACAATAGAGAGTTATCAAAACCCACAATAAGAAAGAATCCTTGTCATCCTCAGAAACATCACCAAGAGACAACCCCCATGAAATAATTTCAAATCAACAGCTGCCATGAGAAATTGCCTCCCTCAATGAAGCAATGCTTTTGTATTACTATTATTATATTATATATAATATAGTATAATATAATCATTTATAATACAGATTAAAATATTGTAGTGCATTCCTATTAATATCCCTTTCCCCGGTGATCTTCACACAGGACAGGAAGCAGGATGCCAGTACCTTGGCCATACTCATGCTGTGTCTCCAGGGCATCCAGCAGTAGGTGATCTACTGCACCTGACATGTGCAGGTGAGTTACAGCGTGCACACAGCTTAGGGGCAGACTTATGGGAGTACTGGTGGCATTGTCTTCCCTTCTACAGGAGGCAGCTCTGCAGCCTGAAGTTTGTGCACATTCTTAAATGGTGGAAACTGTAGTCAGGTTATCCTTTATTTCCTCCATGCACACATCCTCAGCTAACCTTTGTATGGATTTGTCTGTAGCTGTGGTTCCACAGAGCCACACACTGAAGGTGTAGTTCCTCACCAGTGTTCCTGAACACTGTTTCACACTGGCACCACTGCCTTGTCACTGCCATGACCCTGCAGCGAGCAGTACCTCATTTTATCTTCCCTCCTCATCCCAGAACAGAGCTCTGGAACAGAAAGCATCCTGGCTGACCCCTGGCACTGTGAACCTTCTGATCAGCATCCTGTGGTTGCACAACTTGACCTTAAAATATCTGCTGGGCTTAGTCAGGAGGATAACCCTGCCCCACGCACCTCCAGCCTCCTTTCCCACAGTATTCTGAGACATCACCTGCTTTCTACATCTGGAAACAAAGCATAAACACCATTCTCAGAAACCCCTAGCCAGATCCCCAGCCCAATCTCAGAAGCCAGCCCTCTTGTGAGACGTTACAGGGCAAAATGAAGAGCAGGCTATGAAAAAGTTGGTTCACATGCCTCAAGACAGGTAAGAGATATCTCACAACTGATCTTCTCTACCGTTGCTGACATTCCTAAACATTAAAATACATTCTGTCACAACTGCTGCCTTTACTCATGGCAAGGGCTTTCTTTTTCCTTGTGGGTTTATACACACTACCACTAAACAAGGAGCAGTAAGCAGATGTCTGCTTCTTAGTGCTCCCTGTCATAAACTTTCCAAGTTAACCAACACAAAATGCTGTTTCCACAGAACTAATTATATTAGGTCAAAAGAAAACATCCTCTGAGCAACTTTGACTTCTAAGGAAATCTTTCTTACTCCGGGAAAGTGGAGATTACTCATAGCATGACAAATCTGGAAGAATTATTAAAGGTTTCACTCCCACTTGTCACCAATATATTAAAACTGACTTCCAGCTTCCAAAAATATGAATAATTTACTTAATATCTCCTTGGAAGTATGCTTTCAAAAATGAGAAACTTATTTCCATCCTTTAGGGGATGGTAGATATTAAGAATTCAGCACAATTTTTCATTAGTACTCATTTGCCCTAATATCAAAGAAATTGTCCTATTGCTACATGGACCTAATAAAGCACTTACAATCACAGACAGCTTCAGTGGGAATAGTCATGTGCTTAAGACAAACACATCCCTAAGTGCTATTTACAGATAAGAGCACCTTTTTCCAGGTCCATTTCCCTACCTTGTTGAAATACAACACAACACAGCCACATAGAGCAGCAATACACCAGTTGCAGATACTTTAAGAGAAAAAACACCCCACCTATTACATTGGATCAGATTTATAAAAGAAAAAATATCAGGTAGCTGCCCACAGAGGAATAGTCCTGACAAAAAGGAAATACGAGAAGTAAAATAAACAGAATAAAACTGAGACTTTCAAAAGAGTTATACAACAAGCCGAAATCCCACACTGGTAGGAAAATTCACCAAGTGTTTCCCTCCATAGGTGTACAAATAGCAGGGGGATACAGCTGACCTACGAGTAAAAAACCATGAAAACTAATGAGGTGATAGAAAGGAGACAGGATACGAGAAAAGTGCTGGTCTGTGGCAGCTTCATTCTTTGGGTATGAATGTCTTTGAGGTTTTGAATCACAGCTGTGGAAACAAGCTACTGAATTTCCGCCCCTAACTCCCCCAGCAATTTTGTTATTTAAGTAAAAGTGCTCAGGAAGTCAGCATTAACAGCAAACTGCTGAGTGCCCTTTGTGAGCAGAGGATGCCAGTGGGAGAGAAACTGTCACTTACAGCTATGCTGTCATGCAACTAAGGAGGCACAGAAATGAGCCACACAAACAGTGCTCAGACTGGCTTTTTTTCCAGAGCAGGAGCTGATCTAACTTATCTGAACTTTATAGCAAAAGTGAGTCCATTGATCAAACATTTTTAGCCTTGCTGATTATAAGAGCTTAAGGACTCTGTGTTGCAGCACTCTGTCTGAATCAGAACGAAATGTTTTCTATGAAAGGGAAGGTGAAATTTGCATTTATCTTTATTCCTCAGACATATTGTTTTAGGCACCTGTCATTTTTTTGTTCCTAAGGGGCACTGTTCTTACACCAGGAGGTGCTGGTCCACTATTAGTCTGGTAAGAAAGTCACTTAGACACTATAAAGTCTCATTTTAAATAGGTTTTTGTGTGCTTGAGATGCTGGTGGGTTTTTTTTTCTTTCTTTTTTTTTTTTTTTTGGTTGGTTGGTTGATTGGTTGGCTGATTTTCTTTTTTTAAATTAGAGCTAGCTATAAAGAAAGGAAATATAGTACAGATAATCTCATATCCCTTTAGACACTGGGAACCCAGAGTTGTGCAGGATGAAACAGGTTCCAACTTGCATGCAGCATGCCATGCAGACCCTATCTGGGGAGAATTTGCTCCATTTGGGTCTCTCAAGCTATTTTAATTCCTTATAAGAATACAATTGTACTCATCATTTCTGTTGGCACATGGAGACATCTGCAGAGAAGTTGTTGATGCACTTTTTAATAAAGGCAGTGACATGCTGGTGCTGCGTGGAGCTGCCTGACAAGTTCTTCCATCACCATCACCAGGCTGAATTCCCCCAGTGCCAAGGGGGATGCACAGCATGGCACAGGCCTGAGGACAACTGTGCACGTGCAGCACAGCACAGTCCTGCACCCACACAGGCACCCAGTGCTCCATGGAACTCTGACTCCTTGATGTGCAGTGCTCCCATCAGCATCATCATCAGAGACATCCTGGGCTCACCCACGTTGCAGAAGACAAATGGGGCAAAGCACTACGGAGTCCTTAGGGTACACAGAATAGATAGATAGAAAATAGACAGGCAGATAGACAGATACATAGATGGATGGATGTTCTTAAAGGCTTTCAGGGACACATCACGTTAGGCAGCTGTGTCAGAGGGATGAGATCTTCTGAAGGTTTTCAACACTAGCTACCTCTCTACAACAATAAATACTCAATGTAGGGGCTTCTGGCTGCTTTGCTATGTATGAAAATGTGAGCACAAGCTTGTAACTCAAGTTAGGCAGAATGCAGCATGTGATATTTTCTTACCTCCCACTCATTCACATCCTCTTGCACTGCCTTGACTTTTCCCATGGCCACATCTTGAAAGACTCTTATCTTCAATGCTTAAGGAAGATTTTTCCTAGTCCATTTCTCATCATCCATGTATGGAAAACTCTCACATCATTTCAGCATCACTACTGGCTCTGTCCCACTGTCCTGTGGGAAAGGAGGAGCAGGGAGAAGTAGGGCTGCAGTTCAGATGTAACTACCTCATGAAGTACAAATGCAGAGAAGAGAGAGGAGCCTAAGGGCTTAAGCAGCTCAGAGGAACAGGTTGAGGTTGTGGCAGGTCAAGTAAATGCTGCCTCTTTCTGCCCACCCCAGCATTATGCCAAAAGCTTGACCAGGTACAGATGGAAATAATTGCTGAATTCAGTTTCTTCATTCAAAAAAACTCAGTTTTAGCCAAAACCATAAGGCTTTATTGTCTCTGGCATACTTCCAAGTGCTACTGGAGGTTGTACAGAGCTCTCCAAAACATCAGAAAGTTCTCCTGGGAATAAGGTAGGACAATTTTTAAAAATTTTTAAACTAATTTCTTCCTGGTTTCATAGCCGCCCATCTCAGCAGATGTTAAGTGTCTCTAGTTGAATGGTCAGGAATGTGATTATAAAACATGCAAGGCTTTCTTTGGAGTCCCTGTCTCCTTCCTCTTTTGATGATGAGCACATAACCCAAATAAACACTTTTTTTCTCTCTCTGTTTTTGGTAAGATTTTATTTCCATCAGCTGAGGGAAAGCTCTGAGGACTTCTTAGTCACACTTTGTAGCCAACAGGATATAATCACAATTTTATTTCTGGGTAGAACTATTTTGGAGCATTAATCTCCTGAACCCTTTAAGAGGTGTGTAACAATAAGAACATAATATATTTATAATAATATATATTATATATATAATACATGTATAATAATATGAATAAGAACACAACAGCACAGGGCAGATTTATTCTAGCTTTCTAAGAGGCTTATTTCTCTTAATTTATCATAATCTGTTGCCTGAATTCTGGCAAGAAATGAGGCAAGCTCTGACATAAGGTAGTCTTTTATGCCATTATATTTGAACAAAAATAAAGAAATGCAAAGGAGGGCAAGAAGGAAACTTGTAAAGGATGGTGCGTTTGGTTCTCCTTTTGGAAACATCCTCTGGCAGCAGCACAAGAAAAGGCTGGGCCTGGATTACCACAGACCTTGACTCATTCATCATAGCTGAAAAACTCAAAAGGAGGTCAGGAGGAAGGAAGAGTTAAGCTTCATTAGAATCTGTTCCAGAAAGACTTCACATACCCTATTGCTAGCAAATATATGAAACAGTCAAAAAAGCCTAAAGTAGACTATAGAAAAAAAAAATCTATAAACAGTCTTACAACCAGAAACATGTGGTGTTTGCTGTTTTCCTGGTGTACCCAGCCAGCCAACATGCATTGCTGTGGCACTTGGATGTTGTTGTGTCACAGGGTCAGAGAGACTCTCAAAAGGCAGACCTGACTTTATCCTGTCTCTGCCAGGCTCCCTGAAGTGTGGAAATGGCCTATGGCTCTAGAGGTAAAACTTAAAAAAATTAAATCTCTCACTAAAAATGAATACTTAACACATGTCTCACTGTCCAGTGTGGACACTTGCCATCTATGCCAATAATAACTGGGAAAGGAAAGCCTCTACCTGGCAATTAGGCAGCAAATTAGAGAGGCTAACCTAGGGGAGACACAGAATCATAGAATCACAGAATGGGTAAGGTTGGAAGGGACCACAGTGGGGCACCTGGTCCAGCCTCACTGCTCAAGCAGGGCCATCCCAGAGCACGCTGTGCAGAATTGCATCTAGACAGTTCTTGAACATCTTCAGTGATGGAGACTCCACAGCCTCTCTGGGCAATCTGTTCCAGGGCTTGGTCACCCACACATCAAAGAAGTTCTTCCTCATGTTCTGGAGAAGATCCCGGCTCCATCCTCCTGACACTCCCCTCAGATACTTATAAACATTGATGAGATCCACTCTCAATCTCCTCTGTTGCTAATGAAAGGTGTCTTATGGTGGACTACTTTATGGGTACGTGACAAATAATCCAGCATGCTGAAAGGAAAGAGGCTTGAGACAGAAAAATACACAGAGCTCAGAATTAGAGTCCAGAAAAAAACAAGAGAGTCAAAAATCCCTGCATGCTGTGACAATAGCAGCCTCTGTGAAAAAAAAGATGGAATGATAACAACAGATTACACTGCCTGCAGGAACTTGACAATGTCATCATGGTGAGAGTAACATGGATAAAGATGACAGCAGAAATACAAGAAAAATTTGGAAAATCTTTCTTTCCCAATACCAAAAAAAAACCCCACAGCTGATAGCGATAGAGATACAGATATTGATAAATAGAGATAGATTGATAGCTGCCAGGACAAAAGCAGGAGAAGGCAAAGAAGTAAAACTTGGGACTTAAAATACCCATCTTGCCTTGCTAAAGAAATATGGGAGCTATGAGGGAGCAAATAGCAAACCAGAATAAATAAAATGTCTAACATTATCACTAAACTGCTAAAAATATGTTTGGCTTTTGTTGTTGTCTAAAGGCAGTACTAGGTCTCGAGTCCACATATTTAAGCAAGAGCTTGACAACTCTTGAGAGTCTGGAAGCTCTTAACATACAGCAGAGAATAGTCTAGCAGCCCCAGACAATGACAAGAGGAAAAGCAAGCACTAAAAGTAGAGTAAAATAAGATAATTTCTGCAGAAATCACAGCCAAGCAAATGACACCACAGGGTTTGTATTCACCCATGACCACTGTAGGAAATAAATTTACAAAATCTACCAGACTGTATAGATCATAAACNTTTCATATATATATAAAGAATTTTTTTTTCAAAGTGTTTTCAGCTGAAGCAATAAACATTTTAATATTTGAATTTTTATATTTTATTGATAGGAAGTTTTTTCATGCTTGATGAATCAAAGAGGTGATCTGAGGTACCCATATAAATACAGTAATATTTTTGTGAAGAATACCCTTTAAGGTATATTCTTTCTTTAGACTCTATCTGAGCAGTTAAAAAGTTTCCCCAGAGAAAATACAATCAATATTCCAGAGTAGATAGGAAAGTGTGTGTAAACTATAAGAGGTATATAAAAGTATGACAAAGAGTCTCTGTGCAGATTTCAGAGGACATGTGCCACTCTGATCTCACGTCATGTTAAAGAAATAAAAATCTATAGGAATAAATGGGCCATGAGTAATGTTGGGCTCATTGCCCACATTCTGTGGATTGGAAACCATGACTTGAGAGCAGCACTGCTCAGATGAGGATCTGAAGTGGTGTGTAAGATATGAGAGTGATGTGACTGGTCTGTGAAATAAATGCATCAAAAGTATACATATTCTCACTGTACAAAAATGTAAAGTGGAAACTGATACATCTAATAAATTATCATTAGAAACACATTCTATTTTTCAGCTGATTGTGAATTAAAGCCAGTATATTGTACAAGACAGATGGCAGAATTCTCTTAAGAAAAGTTAGGCTGTTTCTCATCAGAAAAAATTTCAATTAACACACCTCTATGGTATTTGAATGTAGTGAAGTACAGAAAAATAGGGCTCTGTGAGGAACACTTAAGATTTAAAATAAAATTTGTGTTGTCTTGAGATTCTTGTAAAGAAACAGGAACAGTGTCATTCTGCCTGAGTCCTTGACTGAAAATGGAACAACTTGAGAGGACCCTAAAACTTGTAAAGAAAACAAATTTGAATGCAAATCTGATGAAACCTCAGATTAAGGACCCAAGATATGACATGCCCCATGCCACAGAGCTGCACACTTTACTGACTTATGAGGGGGTAAAATAGCTCTCCTCTGTGTTCTGTGACTTAAAATTCTTATCAAATTCGAGGCTAAATTAACCACTACGCATGGTGATATTTGCACTTTCCAACTTCTGGAATTCAAGGAAACAGCAAAGATAGAGCTATTACTTCCCCAGGTGAGAATGCCTATGCTAACAGGCTCTTGGATGTGATCAGTAAATGATGGGAAGTAATAAATGTTCATCCCAAACATTACTAGGGCAATATTAAAACTAGCAGTCAGTCCAATCACACACTAATTGGGATAACAAGGTGGCTCTTTTCTCCAGGTACTTCTTTCCCCTCTTTCCATTTCCCAGATTATTATAGAGCATTTATTCAAACCTGTGTTCTTCCATAAGCAGCAAAGGATGGGACATGCACAGATTTGGAAATTAAACATTTGGAAGTGCTAATAAGCTCTCAAGATCTCTAGCTATGCCTAACCTTAGAGCCAGTGCTCTAGCAGGAGAGAAACAGATGCTTCTCTTCCTGCTCTCCCTCCAGCTCTCCATGTGGTGATAAGAAAGTTGGATACATTCCCCCAGTAAGACCTGCAAGGTCATCCAAGAGATGAGTGTGGGTGTGAACTGTGCTCTGTTCGCCTCTGCTCAGTGTCCAGCAATGACGTGTGCTGTTTGTGCTCTAACTGGAAGGATGCTGCAGAGAAGCTGTATCTAGCTCTAGGTCTGACTTCAGCCAAAGGAAGCTGCAGAGACCACACTTTATTACAGGTCTGACGTGGTTCCATGGACAACAGGAATATTCTTCAACATAACAGATGTGACTATACATGACAGAGAAAGAAACTAAATCAAACAAACCAAACCAAAAAACAAAACAAACCCTGAAGTGAAGACTAGATAAACCTTTTACACCACCAAGTGTTTTATAATTTGTGTATTCATCATGCCTTCATTTAATAAAATCTGCAGTGTAAAAAGGAAAAGTCAATTAAAAGCAAAATAAAGTCACCTCAAAAATTACCAAAATTCACCAAAATCCTCATCTATTCTCACCAAATTTCAGAGCAACTAATGAAAAATGACTACCCATGGTAGAAAGACCAAGCAGTGGATGTATCACAGTCTGGCAGCTCCTCAGCAATCTGGAGGCATGATGTACCTCATTAATGCAATGGACTGTTCATTGAAAGCAGCAAAAAACACTGCAAAAATTGGAACCAGCTGAAACAACAGTACAGGATAGACCCTGTACTGCTCTGAAAGTCTGTAAACACCTATGAGTCCATACTGTGTTCACAGCAGAACCTTCAGTGACAGCAGCATTTGCAGCGTGAGTGTCCATAATGCATCCACAATCATAGAGTCAACAACAAGGGAGGATTACCTTTTAACTGGTCTGCAGTAGAGCATGAAAAGAAACTTTGATCCCTTGGAAATCACTTCTTTAAACAGGAATAGGATTAAACACTAACACCTTCCTTTTTTGCCTTCCTACACTGTAATTCATCTGGGGTGAAACAGAACTAAGCACCAAACCTCAAAGGACATTGAAATTATTTCCTTTAGAATAAAATGTATCCCAGAGATAGTTTCAAATCATTGCTCTTTGAACTTTCAATAAAGGTTTCTTAAGCCAGTTCTTGGAAACTGATAAACCAGAGAACCCTAGAGCCTCCATCTGCTGTCTGTAGAAATTAGGAATTACTCAATCACTGAAACTGAGATCACCAGAGCAGCAGAGGTGAAAGAGGGCTTTTGTTGTCCATTCTCCCTCTCTCCTTCCCCTAAATCAAACCTATATACTGAGCATAAGGCCATATGTATGAAGCCAAACATACTTGTACATAATGACTTTTCAAGGAAAAATTGTGAATTTCCAATGAAATACGTTTTCACTTGTTTCTTTTTTCATTCTATCCTCATGATTATTTAGCTCATTTTTTGGTATGGCTTACTCATAATTCTGTATTTGCCTAATAGTATGCAAGTTTGATAAACAGCATGCTAAAACACAGCTAGATGTTTTCAGAGGCTGTGTGTTTTTAAATAATTCCAGGGGGATAAAGATGGTGGAACCTCACTTCTTCCTGTGGTGGAAGAAAAGAGATGGCAGTAGCTCTGACAAGAGCCAAAATCTATAAGAGGGAGCGACATTCCAGGAAATATCAGAGAAAGATGATAATTATGAGAGCCCTCTATCATTGATTGATTTTGAAACACCAAAAAAAGATGTGAGACTAGGGAAAATACAGGAGACCTTTCCCTGGCATTTTCATCGCTGATCAGGTGATCTGTGCCAGGAGGACTGGCACAATCAGTTTCAACTTACCTGCTCTTCCTGAAATCCCTTCATGTACTCATAAGCATATAGTGTGTAATCACAGCTGTGCATGTGGCCAGACTTACAGAGCTCCCCTTCCTGATGTTGGTCAGGCCAATGCACACATTAATTTTGCATTAGGCTTTTCAAGTTATTATAGTGGCTATTTCAGCCTTTCTCTTCATCTACTTTTCTTTTTCTCCAAGATCTCCAGGACTTACAATAACTCCTGCATTTCTGTTTTGCTACATTAACTAACGTTCCATGGCTTCATGCCACTATCCACTGCCTTCAGCTCTACAGAATTTAGGCAAAGCTGTCTCCTGAAAACAGCCAGAAGAATAAATCATAAACCACATTACATTTCATACAGTGGAGTTCAATTATTTCACTGCTACCAGGAGTATTTTTATTTTAAACAAGAAAATAAGCAAGGATTTACAAGTAAAGCCATTTCGTTTCTCTTATTGTTTTGTTATTTACATAAAACTCATCATTGGGCCTTAAATTCAATTGTCTACAAATTCTTTCAATTTTAAATGCCTTTGACTGTTGTGTCCTTGAGACCCATTCAAGCTATTTTTATGACTTTTTATATTGCAGTCTCAAGTTTGTCGTGGCACACCAAAAAAAACTGGGGCTTTGTGTGATGCACAGAAAGTACATTCCTTGGATCTGTCTGAGTCAACAGACTACTGCACTCCTATATTCAGCTTACAGCACAAACCCATCCCTTTCCTAGCAGCTCCTATGGCAGCTTGCTGAAGAGCTGAGGTGCAGTAGAGGCATTCAGCAGTGCAGACCATACTGTGAAGGGAATGGATTTGGGAGGAAAATGCAATGGGAATGAATTTGGGAGGATATTGTGGTAGGAATCAATGCTCACTAGAAGAGATGAAAATGTAAACAAAGAAAATTGCAGAGTTAGGGCTCCTGAGGCACAGAAAGAGGAGGCTTTTGGAGGATAGAAAATAAATGGGCCACTACATGCCTGTCTGTATTTTCATAGTATTGCAGCAAGTATTAATATTCCTATGAAGTGTAATACTGAGAGAAGACATAATAGATTATATACTTCATGATGACAAAACTCGAGATTTAGAGTGATTTGAAATTGTATGGCTTCAATTATGGTTCCATATGAATTCATAATGGTTTCCATTAGTACAGCATGAGGTGGAAATGCACCATAATGCCAATCTGCCCTTCAAACCCTGTCAGCAGAAAACCCACCCAGCCAGTAGTTCAAACTCAGTGAACTAAATTCACACTCATTCAGCTGCTAGAGAAACTTTCTGAGTTCTGACAGTACTAGTGTGTCTTTTTTTCCCCCGATTTCACAGTGTTCCAGCATAATCATATCCTTCAGTCAGTTGCACTTGTACTGACAGAAAACAGTTCAGAATGATTCAAAGGTACTGTAAGCAGAAAAGCCTGCAGTTTGCTTTTAAGTTCATCAGAAACCCTTCACATTGTTCCTGGGTTTGCATGTGGTAAACATCATTCATGCCTTAAATACTTCGTTATTAAATTCACACTAAATACATATATGCCACGGATCAAGGTAACTTGCTTACTTTCTTCAGGCACAGGCATTTGCTCACACTTCCAATAAGAATAACTTGAAAACCTTTGCCAGATTCCCTCACACACTTTCCTGCTTTTCCCCAGCAGCATATGGTGGACCCCATCTCCAGCTGGTCCACATCGGATGAGTTTCACTGGAGTATATTAATTCCATAACAAATGAACTACAGAAGTTCAAAATAGCACATAAAATTTTGGAAGCACTTTCCCAATTTTCCATAGTATTTAATCTTCTAGGAACTGTATCTCTCAATAAAACCTGGTACTTCAATCTACTTTGTCAGACATGTGAGCGCTTTTGTGACCTTACCTCAGGGACATTTTCACTGATACACCCTACAGCCAACGAAATTAGTCTTAATATAACATTTTAACAAATACTTGAAAACTTACTAATGGATTTTCTTCCATTCTGAAAAGCCCTTCAGACAAGAAAAATCACGTCCAGAATCTGCCATCGTCAATGATGAGTTCAGGAAACTTGAGTAAGCTTCTTTGTGTGTACCAGCCTCTTTACCAACCAACAAAGCTGCAGCTCCTGTGAAGATGACTGCTACCAGGCAGAAACAGAGTAATTTGAAAGCATTTTTGATTAATTTGAAGAATGCAATCTTCCTCAAAGAATGACAGAAATACTTTGTAAGAAAAAAAAAAACTCCAAACAAAAAACAAAGAAAAGCCACTCCTCTGATGAAAAACAGAAAACACTGTCTTGTTAAACTGTTCTTGTGAGTTTTCCTGGTTAACACACTTTTCTTGTGCCAGTTCTTGTGAGTTTTGTTGGTTAATACACTAACACATACACCAGCATGGAGCCCAAGAGGACAGAGGCAAGACCAAGAGCATGGAATACCTGAGCACATGAGCAATGCCCAATAATTACTGCAGCTTCCCAACTACTTTCAAAAACTCTGACAGGCTCAAAGCTTGTTACAGCTTTGTCTATATTAAAAATTAAAAAAACTTTCTCTTAGCCTAAATTGTTCCAGTAAGCAAAAACAAACTGAGTGAAAATGGAAAAAAAAATCAGTGTCACAAATCAATAGAATATGCATCAGTTAAAGGAACTTGTGCAATTCCCTGTACCTTTTTTCTTCTTTCTGTAGCTGTAACAGAAGTCCACAATGCACATTTTTGTAGACCATGTGCCATTTCTCCTGTAATGTTAGTGCTTCTAAACTGCATGGTTGTAGAATGAGAATCTGGACCTTTGTGTGAAACCGGTCTCTTTCTGAGAGATAAGTTTTGGAAGAAGTCTCATGCAAACAAGTCTTCCATAAACAAGAAGAAAAGCCACAAGTAGTGAAACTGAAAAGAAATAGGTTTTACAGAGGTGCCTTTTACATGACATAGCATTACACCATGTGAGTCATAGCTTTGTGATGCATTCAAGCATTGGCCAGCAGTAAAAGTAGAATTAGACATTCAAACAGACAATAAGAACACCCAAAAGCTCTTTTTGAAAAGGTTAAAGATATACATTATTCTTACCTTAGCTCACAAAGTAATGAAACAGCCAGGAGGAGGAAGAACCTTCTGAAAGGCAGGTTAGCTATCTGTCTGACCTTGCATATATCTTCCTCAGATGTCAGCTCAGCTAGGACTGGATACTGAACTGAATGAGCAATTCTTTCCAGCTCAGAGATAAATACAGAGTTCCTGCTGGTATCTGTGGTGTTCTCAGGTATTTTCCAGAGGCCCCTTGCACATGCACTACATACCTGGCTCATCGCACCACACCCGTCCCCTGGCTCCTGAAGACCTCACGCTTCCAAGGGTTTCCCTTGCTGTCAGCTGACCCTGGAGACTCCAGAGAGGGGTCCACAACACGGAGCTGCAGCAGTTGTTGCGAGCTCAGCCCATTTGTCCCCTGAGATCTGGGAGGGGAGCAGTCAGCAGAGCAGTGTCTGCAGCCCTGCTCAGGCAGGACTGAGCCGTGCAGCCACTCAGAAGAGCTTCCCGAGATCCTACAGACACCGAAGCAGGCTGCAGAGCAGCGGTATGCCAGAACACACAGCCATATGCAAAGGGCCACGTCCATCTTGAGGAAACGGGCCCAAACCAAAGCCCATTTGCAAACCTTGTGCGCAAATGACCCATCCCTTTGGCCTAGACTGAACCCAAGACTCAGCCCTAAGGCCCCGAGCACCTCTAATAGTGGAATTTGTTTGAATTGGAATCTGAATCAAAGATTATGGCCACGATTTATGTTTAATACTTGGTCATATTTTGCTCACTGTAACGCAGTGTGGAGGCCAATGCTACTCTGCTTTCTAATTGCTTGGCATCACACTGTTGGATGGAAAACAATGTTCCTATATAGTCAAGATCTCTGGTTTCCAAAATATATATTTTCTTTTCTTTTTTTTAAAATATCAGAACAACTGAGCTATAGGTAAGAGAATGCTTTCATTAAACAAACAATCAAAATGTCAAAGTCATATAACCTAGTGGAATAAGAGGCTGGAAGCCTGAAAGATGCAGTCACTTGTAACTTAAGCTACTAACACTCCAGAGAATACTGACAGCTTTCCAGCAAGGGAAGCACTAGGCCCCTCTGCACATGAATAGGCTGTATCCTCCAGAGGAGCTCAAGCTGCAAATGCCCATAATTTTCCCAGAAACAAACTGTGCTTCATAGCAGCATTCATTCCAGACTGCAGGAGGGACAACACCAGAAGGCCAAAGGAAAATCAGCATAATGACCAAGTGATTTTTAGCACTCATCGAAGGCAGTGTTATTACAAAATGAGGAAAATGTCTTCTCTTTCAGCACTTTATTCACTAGGGGCAATGTAGATGCCAAAGGCTCACACCTTTGTATGCAGCCCTACAATTACAAGACATAAAGCAGAAGAAAGAGACTAATAACTCAGCTGTGCTGAATGAGAATAGTTACAACATCAAGCAAAATCTCTCACTAGTCATTTTGAAGAACCAGTTTTGGAAACAAAGTAAACTCATTTTCAATTTATACAGAGCACTTTTGAAGCTTTTCACCCTGCTGTGGTGTTCAGCAATACAAATTTCTTCCTCCCACTGGCACAAGCAAGTAGCAGTCCAATAGTATTGACAGGAGCAATGAGATCAGCAAATACTTTGATTTATACTTCACTATCTGCTTTTTCTCTGTTGAGCTTCTCCTGACAGCTGGAGAATCATTATCCATAAAGCTGTTCTCTTTCTGGGGTTTTGATTTGTTTTGTCTTTCTGGTTGCTTTCAGTGCCAATTCAGTAACTGCAAAGATGCCTTAGGAAACAGCTCCCAGAAACATGCCCTCTAACCAAGGAACTGGGCTGGTCCCTCACATGTTCCCTCCTGCCTTCCTGAATAGAAATGTACCCATTTTCTACACCAAGCTAATTATTTGGTGGTGAATGGACTCAAAGTAGATCTCCTTGCCTACCTGAGACTTACGTGAACAAGAAAGAAATTAACTGCTAATGGTCAAAATGGGAAATGAATAATCTGAGGTTTATATATCTCATTTTATTTTATTGAGGATGGAGAACAAATAGAAAGTTTCCAGTCCAGGATTTGCAAAGATACAGAATACACAGACTCAAATCTGAAAAAACTTGTCAGATCATAAGAAAAAGGAAGATTATTGGTATACGAATTCAAGTTCTTCACAAAAAAAAACCCAAAAAAACCAAAAAAACCACCATAAAAATAGATTGCCAAAGGAAGAACCTCATTATTTGCTGGATTTATAGACTAAAACCTGCTCATCCCCTAGGCAGANAAAAAAAAAACCAACAAACCAAACAAAACAAAACAAATACAAAAAACCAACCAAACCACTACTAAACAACAAAACAAACAAACAACAAAATCCAAAAACCCCCCAAAACTCACTTTATTTTCCAAGCACTTCCTGTGGTAATGAAAAGATCACCCTTGGCTTCCATGTATGCTGCCATTCAGACTCCTGGCTGGAACTAAAAACACAGATGGGGAGTATCAGAGCTCACCCCTGGAAACAACACTTTGTGTTTCCAGGTCTGTTCTGAACTTGATGCTTAAAACATACAAGGCAGGGATTGTCATATCAGAGCAGACTTCTGATCCATCGATCCAGTATAAACTTGTGGGATAACCTATCTGAACAAGGAATGTCTTGCTTCAGACAAGTTGCTCCAGACAGTTGCTGAACTATATTTTGAAGTCCAGGTACTTATCCAAAACTAATTCAGTGTTCCCACTATATAAACACGTCTAATCTCTTGATGCCTGCCAAATTTTCTTCCAACAGCTCGTACCACCATCACCTAAAGAATTTCACCATAAATTTGGATGTTTCAGATCCTGATGAGTTGTCCAGACTCATCTTCTGATGAAAATGCCATGATTTAGAATACTAACATACAACAGCATTGGCAAGCCTGGTAAAGAGTCAACACATAAAGCATTAATTCTCAGTCAAATAAATGTCTCTTAAAGAAATTGAGTGTCAATGGCATGCAGGAAGAACAAGTCTTGATTTGCACTTTGCTTCCAACAGAAAATGTGTTACTACAGTTACAAATACATTTTAGAGATCTGGTGTCACTGGAGGAACATCAGGTTGTAAGAACGAGGCAGCTACTCAGCCTGGATTTCAAACCTCAATTCTGGTAATATTGTTATATTAGTATATATTAACTAATATATGTTTATATAAAAGAGAATAGAGCCAACCTCCTCTGACTCATTAGTTCAACTCCTGTCCAAACAAATGAAGGGGAAGGGGAAGGGATTTCAGTTGGGAAGGACCTACAACAATTATCCTCTCCAGCTGTCTGAGCACAAGTTAAAGCATGTTGTCCCAATTCCTCTTAAACACTGACAGGCTTGGGGCATCAACCACCTCTCTAGGAAGCCTCTTTCAGTGTCTGACTACTCTCGCTGTAAAATGATGCTTCCTAATGTCCAGTCTTATCCTAATGTCCAGTCAATGGGATATGTCATCCATGACCAGTCATCTCAGACAGCTCCATGAAAGGCAGGTTTTTACACCACATTGGAACTGGTGCTCTATGTCATTTCTGTGATAAGCAGGAGGGTCCTTAAAATCATGCACATAGCAAAAGTCAAGAGATGCCAGTATGGAATAATAACTGCTCCCCTAGGTTCCTTAGGAAGCTCTCTCTGACAATGGGAATTAAATGATGGGAAAGAAAAAGGACCCCTCTCAAACTTTCTTTGTTTTGCAGAAGAAATAATGCTCCAGGCTTTCCTAGAGACATTTTCTATCTATAAAGCATATTTTAAAGGGCAGAAGACATGAAATAAAGTCTCTGTCATGCAGATACAATGTCAAAGTGCTGCCAAGTATCTGTGGAGTCAAGATTTTTTGAGAAACACAGCATCAGCAAGTACAGTACTCTGGTTAGTAAACTCCAGGTGATCTGCTTCGTGTTTGCTAGCAAAAACACAATTTGGTTTTTGGGCTTTTTTTTAGCAAGACCAGTTTGCCTTTTCCTAAAATACAGAGTGTTTTAAAGAAGTCCATCCCTTCCAGTTTACATCTCAGGAGCATTTTCTCAGAAGAGGCCATTTGGTGCCAAGAAAACAAAATATGTAGTTAGTGCTTCTGCTTGCAGGCAAAGCAGAGAGGTCAGCAGCCCATCAAACACTGCATCCCTCCCTGCTTCTGGCAGAGCAGCAGCACACAGAACAGAGCAGCTCTTGGGTGAAGGGGCAACCACCCTCCCTGGAGCTGCCAGTCCTGAATCTGCTCAGGCATTCAAGTTTTCTCCACCCATTTTGCATTTTCAACCTCTCCTTAGCAATTTGTCCAAATGAAATACAGAACCCTGTAACTTAAGCCCACAGCACACATGCTGTACAGATTTTCTCAGAAACTACTCACAAAACCCAAAGAACAGAGGTGAAAAATACCACCACCCACTTAAAAATAAGTAGATAATGGCTACACTTTCCTGTAAGGAAAGCTTAAAATGAAATTACTGCATTTATCCAAAGACTCAGGGCACACGCCTCTCAGAGGAGACATCCTTGACAGCCAAAGCAGGCAGGCTTTACTGGGAAAAGTCTCCCAGTCATGACAGACAGAAGTAAATAAATTAACAAATAAAAAAAATCTTTTATCAGGCAGTTAAAAAAAGATCCTTTGACTGCCTTTTCCCAAAGCTCCCTTCAGGGCTGTACATCAGAAAATGATTAATGGAGTGCTATTTAGCACCACCTTGTGCTGACTTGTCCTTTTCAAAGGAATGCAATCAAGGGAGAGAAACAGATTTAGTCTTGACAACTCAATGCATAAGGCACTGGGTAAGACACTTGGGTGATTGGGTTGGGTCTGTTAGATTCTTTATTTTTTCTTTATTTTTTATTCACAACAGCAATTTCAGAATGTAATTAGCAAGGGCAAAAATTGCCATATTATACCATTTAAAATTAAAGCAACTGAACAGAATCCCCAAACCTGTATAGGCAAGTGTGCATATGAGCATGAACTGTTCATGTTACAAAGCAAGCAGATTATAATATTTACTATACTACAGATAGTCCTGCAAAGCTGCCTCTAGAATAAATCTTTACCATTCGTAACCAGTGAAATTAGACATCAGTGTAAAAAATATAAGTTTACTTAAACCAACTACTTTTGGAAAAATGAGAGAGGGAAAAATCTGATTTTGAAGTCTGTGTGCCACATATTTAATACATGAGGGCTGATCTCCCTGTGTTCATGGATGGGGGTTATGGACTCCTGGTCCCTCTACCACAACCTTTCAGTGTTTACAGTGATGCTCAGAACCCTGCTCACAGACAGACCTGCACACCTGTTCATCCTCAGAACACCTCTTTGGAGTAGGAAAGTGCTATTATCCCTCCCTACTGTGAAGGGGGACCTTTGCTTTACCCCCTACCCACAGTTGTGTAGCACAGGGTTTTTGGACCCAGAACTAGGGCTAGATTTTATTTCTGTGACCCCTTCTGCATGTACTTCCAGTACCAAACCCAGTTATTGATGTTGTGCATAGACACTCCCAGCTCTGGGTAAAGGGCCCAGTCTGAAGCCTGGCAAAACTGTAGTAGCATTTTTCAATTGCTTTCTGTGGTTCTTGGATTAGATGCTATGAGAACAGGTGATGTTCCATATAGAAAAATTTCAGTCTGCCATAACCTCTTTTTTCCCTAACAAGAAAAACCCCAAAACCCATAAAACTAGAAATAAAGCATTTCAGTGATTTCTAAGAATCCATTGATACCTTGGAGCTTAGATCTTCTAATATTTTTTAATGTGCAACATTTCCAAAGTCTGTGAGTAGTTGTGAAACACAGGAGAAAAGCAGCCTTTTCCCTCATTTTGCTGCAGAAAGTCTGCACAAAGCAAGCCACACCTCTGCAGGGAGCTCCCACCCTGCATCAGCCCTGACACTGAACTCCCTGCTTCCAGTCCCAGCTGGGAAGGTCAAAGGACTGATTTCCTGGATAGACTGTCCATAACAAGTGTGTAAATAACATGTAGGTTAAACAAATGCTAATTATGGGCTGACAGCTGAGGCCCTTGGCAGCTTCTCCACTTGCTGCCTGGACAAGGTAGTCAGGGATTTTGCATCACAGTCTGCCTCAGAGAGAAAATTCACCCTTGGAACCGGAAAAAGTTTATGGAAGAAGGGAAAGTGTAATTAAAAATTCCCCTGAGAGAAGCTGCATTAGGCCAGGTTGGANATATATATATATATGAAGCTGCAAAAACACTTCTGGAGTATTATTCAGGATGATTTTTAAAGGGAAAAATGAATACTCAGCCTCATTATACTGAACAGTCCAAAGTGGATTGGAAGGGTGAAGAGGTTCACTGTCAATTCATTAACAAATGACAATTAACAAATTACTTGAATCACAAGTCATTGATAAAGACAGTACCGCAGATCTATCACTCATTATCACACCTGTGGTGTCTTCAGTCAAATAGCTGACATTATCTACTGTTTCCCTTTGATAAATTTCAAAGGGAAACAGTGCTACAGCAAATGATCTCTCTGACAATTAACCTAATGAAGTCTAGACCACAGCAAAGGAAATGGCTTTGTGATCAAAAATTATTAAAGGAAATACAATAACCAACTAAACCCAGTCTTGCAAAATCTAGCATGATCTGAAAACAGCCTAAACAAAATGATAGCCAAATAAAATAAAAGNCCTTGAACACTTCCAGAGATGGAGTATCCTGTGTCTTGGGCAGCCTGTGTCTCATCACTCCCATAGCAAACAACTTTTTCATATTATCTAATCTAAACCTAACCTCTTTCAGTTTAAACTCATTACCCTTTCTTCTACCACTACGAGTGAGAATAT
>VXAC01002589.1:125903-154474 GCA_013399225.1 Rhipidura dahli | reverse complement strand
AGCCAAAAAAAAAAAAAGGAAAAAGGGAAAAAAAAAAAAAAAAAGAAAGATACCTAATGTCTCTGGATTAGGTATCAGGCTGTAAAATGGGTTCAATGTGCCATTGCAAGAACAAGGAGACAAGTGAAGTTTAAATATGAGGAGTTTCTCAGTTCAAATAGAATGGGGGAAAATGTGCAAATTTATTAATTCTGGTCTGCATATATCCCATTAAAGACAACTATTTGGAAACAGTTTCTTTTAAAGGCCTATATTAATCTTAGGTTCACAATAATTCTCAGTGCACATCTTCATTGCCCATCTTGTGCACTCAGCTTGCTTATGCTCAGTGGCTGCCTCGAGGATATGAGTTAGACCTCCTAAAATTAGCACACAGTTATGCTGGAACATCAGGGAGAGAAACAACAGCATCTGAAAACCTCTGAAGGGAGATCCTGTTTCCTTGCTCTACAGTCAGAGAAAGTGATACCTAGACCCATTTTAGATCAGCTACCTCTCTTTCCCCTGAAGGGCCAGGAACTTCCTGGCCACATCTCCTACCTTCTGCAAAGCTGCAAGAGCCCTCTCAGTGAACTGGCTTCCATCAGTCAGAAGAGGTTCAAACCCACATCTTCCACAAGGCAGCCCTGGGATTCAGGATAGCAGGTCACTCAGGACAGGTGCTGTGTGATCAGGCACACAAGAGTCATCAGACTAAAAGGAGAGCAGCTGCAAGGAGCTGTGATGAGAGGCTAGCAATAAGGACACTCAGCTGGGACATAATAAGTATGGAAAACCTGCCTGAAAGTCAGCAACAGACTGACTGGGTCAGGTTCCCTCCCTTTTCTTTATCTTTCAAATCACAGGTTTCTCTCCATGCGTTTCTGAACAAATCTCATGGTAACATCTTTTTCTTGCAAGTTATCAACTATCTTGTTGATACAGAGTTATAAAACTCTTCTTATCAACAAGAGATGTTCTGCTTCAATATTTGACTGAAGATGCATGAACTTTCAGAGGAGTGATTCCCAGCAGACTTAACATACACTGGTTTTCCCACAGCACTTCCAGACCTGTTCACCAATGCTGCTCATTGAAGAGCCACTGAGGATGTCATTGAGTACAGTACTTAATGACAAAGATAAGATTTCCGAAAATTTAAGGACATACACGACAATCTTCTGGTATTCCACCAAATTGAAATTTTCCCCTGGTTTTCTGAAGAATAGTTATATCTATCAATACATTCTTCAACAGTCCTGTGATTTTTATCTGTATAACTGAATGAAGAGCTTGATACCCCAGGATCTAAAAAAGATTTGTTGGATTGAAAAACAAGTTGTCTCTTTTTCAGCCCAACTTCTGTTCACAAAGAAGTTGAGTTACATCATCTGAAACTTGAACATAAACAGGAATTGGTGGTTTGGGAAGTGTGAGGAGGAATACTTTATTTGTATTTTGAAAAGTGTATTTCTGAATAGAAACATTCTTTTATATGCATAAACATGTTCTTTTGCTAAGTGTACAAATAACTTTTTTCTACAATATTTTTAGAGCCATAGTTTTCTTACCAAATTCAGCAATTATATATTGTATGACAAATAGTAAGAGTTCATGTCCACAAATCCAGTTCAAAGCTACCTACCTCTAGTAGTGGTAAGACTGCCAGATCACCAGCAGAGCTGTGAAAACTGCCATACTTGAGAATTTTCAATTATTAATTTGTCCTGAAGCAGCTGGATGAGAAATTCAGCATCCCTCTTGCTCAACCTGGGAACTTTTCAAGCTTCCCATAGCCAAAAATCTAGTACTTTCTGTTAGATCATGTCTAGACACAGTCTAGACCATATCCAGTCCCCCCAGACAGGTACACATCCCAGTTCTCAGGCCCAGATGTCCATATCCCAGCTTCTCATCCTAGTGGGTGTGTTCCTGCACACCTCATCCTCCCACATGCCCTGTTTTTTCTTGCAAAGGAAACCCACCCACCTACCCTGGACAGGCTCCATGCAGCCTCCACCAGCTGCTGAAGATGCAGGACTGAGAGGCCAGGACTTTGAGGACAGCTGACGTGGCCAGGGCCCAAGCTAAAAAATCCCATTTCTGAGATGCAGGGAAAAAGGAAGCCAAGCTGATTTGGTAGTCTGGACACTGGTATGTAGAGTCATTTTCAATTACTTACAGTACTGAAGACACAGAGCTGGCAGGTGTGACAAGAAGTTGTGGATGACACATGTGCCTAAAGAAAGGCAGCTGCAGCCCAGAGAGCCTACATTAAGACCTCCAACACATTTCCAGAAACCCCAACTAAGTTCCTCATAGTTATATAAGTGGAGGAGGTGAAATGCCATCTTTTTTTTTTTAAGGCTAGCTAAAATATTTGCAAAATAGACAGCGAGTGCAGAAGTAGTTTATTGCCTCTAGCTTGATTGTCTTCCATAGCTTATTCTTGATTCCACCAACAACCATACTCAAACTCATCAGTAATAATATTTTCCTGCACTTTAACCAATGTGCATGTAATGTGCAATACATCCACTTTTTTTGCTTTCACTCAGTAAGTCCATAAATATCTATTAATATCTCAGTGTCTCTGTAAAACAGCAAAGTTGAGGCACACCAGTTCTTCATGTTCAGCTCCACACACAGGAAGAGCAAAGCATCCAGCATTGCATTTACTCAGGCCCTGTCAAAGTGACTGAGCCCAGCTTAAACATGGGGATAGATGAGCAAAGCACAGCATCTAAAATGAGTAAAATTCCAGTGTTGCAGCAAGACAGCCTTGCCATTTTTCAGAGTTGTGTGCACTGACGGGGCTAACTTAAAAAATCAACCCCAGGTTCATTCTGCTACTCCTCTGACATAAAGAGATCTCAAATTGTCTTAGTTGCTAACTACCTGCACTAGATCAATCAAATGTTACTAATCAGGCCATGCTGGAGTCTGGCACAATGTGTGCAGTGGGGTTACAGACAGTTTCTCTTGCCTGATCCAGGCATCTAATCTTCTTTTATACTGTCAGAGCACGAGGTCTCCAGTCAGTCCTTTCTGCTAATCATTTATGCCTTGGCAATATGTAATGCCTTAGCAAAATTACTATACCTTTTCAGCAAAATGTTAAAAGCCTGAATCTCCGCCTGAGGTTACACTTCAGATACTTAGAGCAGGGTGTTGTTTATTTTAACTTTAATTAACTGTGTCTCAGATTTTTTTCAACATAAAACAGGACTTCAAAAGCTGATAAAATACATAGTTTCCTTTTTCTTATTAACAAGGTTTTATTAGAAGTTTTTTCTACCTGAAATACATACAGAGAATTAAACTGCAGAATTCTCCAGGTAAAACCAATGTTTCAAAAGTGTATCTCACTGACACTCAACAATAAAATTTTTATTGGCCACGTAAAGATGAAAAAACTAAAGCCAAGGAGTAAGAGTAGCAGTGGAATGGGACCTAAATATCAACATAAAGCATAGGGTTAAACTCCAATCCAAATACCTTATGGAGAAATGGTAGAGACACTGCCATAGTCTTCTTCAGCATGGACTCTTACCATTGCAAACTATCCACAAGGCTGTAGAAGAAAAGGTGTTAAATGAGCTCCAGCTGGCAGTTTACTGTGCCTCCTCTGAGACACAGAGGAGCATCACATGGTCCATGATTATTGGGCCAGGCACACTGAGTGCATACTGAATGTACAGAAGTTTTTTTTTTCCTAGCACAAATGCAAACAGCTATGCCTGGCTGCATCAATTCAGGTTCATGTAGCATGGGTAGAAATTATGAGGGTAGGTGGAACTTGAGAATTGTGTAACTAACTCAGGAGTTTCTGCAGGCTCCGGCTCTCCTTCCAAGAGATGTCAGACGTTAAGTGCTAGAAGGAGTCAAATCTAAGAAAAAATTATCCTCAGAAGAAGCTGAAATTATGTGTATTGCTGCCTTTCTTTTCATAAACCAGCAGTGGACTATATACTTATATCCTCAGAGTAGGGCCATTCAACACCATGTCAAGTCATTTTACTTTACTGTCTGGACAGATAATATTAAGACCACTCTTTCTACAAAGAGGACTGGAAGAGCAAACTCGGGGGTTGCTGCATAAGTTTTCCAGTAAAAAATCTTGAGATCTATACTCGTGAAAAACATAGTAAGAATGCAAAGACAGCTTATGAGTTACCATAAATAAAAGTTAAATAGCATAAGGAAATACTCCAATTGCTTTTTGGGTCCCAAGTGGACTTCCAAACCTCTCTGCATATTCTTGTGTGGAAGGAAAGGAAAAACAGCTATTAGTTTGTTTCACTGATTGAACATGGTGTAATATGACTAGTTTGGGCATGAACTGGCACAGCTATCCTCTTTTATATTTATTCTCCTCTGTGATTATTACAATACAATCTTAGCTACTTTCATTTGGAAAGAAAAAGGAACAGAAGGCTATGCAATGTTGTGTATTTTTCCCATCAGTTCCCCAGGAGCAGAAGAGAGCAAAAGAGACAGAAATATAGGACAGATTTGTTCTGTTGCAATTCAGGTTTTATTTGGTTTGACGTTTGGGTTTTCTGAAGGAGTTATTTATTTCCACATTGTATTAAAATTTAGAATCACATCTAATTTTTCTTAGAAGAAGCCAGATTAAAAGAAAAAAATATGCTGGCATTTGTAAAGATCCTTAGTTCCCTAGTGACTTCTTTCCAAATCGTCAGACTTTGCCAGGAAAAATTAATGAGTATTGCATTGAACAGAGATGAAAATCATCAACCAAGAGATTTAGGACAGATTTTAGATATCCCTGGCATGACACACTGAGTATTTTGATGCGCTCTTGAAACTAATTAAAACAGCCATAGGAAGCCAGAGTTTGTCTGAAGGACAAGTTTGATGTTAGGACCTGTAACACTGAGAACACATGCACTGGTAAACTGCATTATTTCAAACATCCTGAGAGTTAAAGGACTCATGTCCAGCTAAGTTACATTATCATAGTGAATGTAAATATTATGAAGGCATGATTAACTATCTCAGCATAATTACTTCATGTAACAAATATGCCTGATGCAGAGATATTTTTTCCCTGGCACATCTTCCCAATGGCTGTCAGCCAGTGGTTTAGGGTGTCCCTGAACCAAAAGTCACATCCAGATTTTGAAGTTTACTTGTCATCTGGGCATCTATATTCCACAAAGAAGATGAAGTGTTTTTGCCTACTTCTGCTGCCGCAAGCGTTTCATGATATAGCAAATCATTATGTAGAAGATAATTCCTTTTGTTTACTTTATCTTCAGTTTATCAGCAACTACCTCTTTAAAAGAAAAAAAAAAAAAAAGAGCTCATTATTGAAATTAGTTGTTCCAAGTTTTTAAGAATCATTCTTTGCTCACCTTCTCTTTAACAGTCTTTTGCAGATTGTTATCAAATTCCCCTAGTTAGACTCATTTCTCCTGAGCTCCGACCTGCTGAGTGAATCAGCAGCTTCTGCAGCCTCTTCCCACTGCCAGCACTCTGGCTGTGGGTGCTCAGCTCTGGCACAGTGTGGCTGAGCCTTGGGTGCAGCTGCTGGGAGAGAGCTGTGTGAGAAGGGTCTGGGAGATGCCTCGCTGGGGACCACCTCCCAGCTTGGGATCTGCTTTTGGCCAGAATCCTGGCCCACAGTCCTTGTCTGAGCAGTGCTCAGGGACACGGGTGCCTGGCCTTGTGCCTTCCCAGCGAGGCTTCAGACCACAACCTGTCTGTCACCACAACCTGGTCTAGAAATGAGGGTCATTGACTGCCCTGATCGCCCCCAGACGTGCTCTGCTCATCTTGTTTGGGTACCACAGGACAGGGCTCCTGTCCAAGGGTCTCCACCCTTCAATACAGGCTCTATTTTCTTACCAGAGCAGCCCAGCAACCACTACACCCTGACAGGCCTGAAAATGTAGAAAGACACCATGTTGGAGATAAAAGCCTCTTGCACTACTCAGAAGATACATTCCTCAAGGAATTCTTTTAGTAAGCTAACCTGGATATTACTTCTCCTTGAGGCAAGGTATCTCATCATCAGCACTGTTGAAAGCTTCTAAGAGATAAGCATGGCTAATTATACACTGCTCATTGTTAGGAAAATTTATCCTAATTTTAATGACAATAAGACGGAAACAATTCTGTGAGCCAAATGGATGATGGGGTAAAATAAAAGCAAATATTCCATGGATAATGGAATGGAAATGGCATTTAGGCAGATACTCTATAAATCTACTGAAGAACAAAGGATGTTATAAAGGTTGTCAGGTGGCTAGAACTTACATTACTTAAATATGTTTCCATAGTGTTTTAAAGACAATTTCCAGTCTTGTCACTTTTCAGTATTTCAGTAGGGGAACCTTACTAGTTGAAGAGCTTTTGAAGAGGTTTGCATACAAAGTTAAAGGAAAACCACTTGCCAGAGTAGCTAAACCACCCCGAATTCAAGAACCTTCCTCCTGATATAGACCCTTGTCTAAGTGAATAGTTCTTCACTAGTGTAAGAATCAAGTGTATGACCAGGAGAATTGTCTTCCTTATCTGATAACCCATCTATAATCCAGGTGTACTACAGCAGATGCAAAACAAGACCTAAATATTCTAAGCCCCTCAAGGATCAGTCTAGATGTAAACAGTTTATCACCTATTCTAACTAAGGAAGAAATGACCACATTCAAATTGAAACACATCGTTTCAAGGCCCAAAGCTCCATACTCCACATTACATCATAAAAAGGTAAGGGGGTATGTGGGGGAATGTGTGTCTGTCTGCCTGCCTTTTTCAACAGAAAGTTTCCATTATTATTCCTAGCAGCATAGAAACAGAAAAAGACCACTGTTGTGGGGGGAAAAAACACCAGAGGGAAAAATCACATGAAAGTATTCCCATTCATATTGGCTTGGATGTCTAGACATAAAATGTGATAAATTATCAGCAGCACATTAACTTAACACATGGCCTTTAAAGATTCATATGCAAGCAATGAACCTGTTTTATATTTGTCCCTGGCAAAACTCATGAACGTTCTAAGTCAATAGCTGTAGACATGTCAGGTTTGCAAATATCTTTAACATTTTTATTTTACTTTTATTGCTTGTCTTCTTTTTACCCTGATCCTCCCTTTACAAATTCTTTGTGCTTGTGGAAACTGAAATCTTCCTCCATGAATTCTTGCCTTAATTCTGAAGCAGGTATAGTTTAAGAAGACACAGACTACACTTTTCAGGTTAGACTTAGTGGAGTATGTACAGCTCCTGGATATTTGAAATAGCAAAAAGATTGCCTAAATTTCAGGATGGAGATTTTCTGTTGGAAAATGGGTCAACAGAATTTAACTTGTAACTTTCATAAATCTAGAGTAGATAAACTAGAAAAAAAGTACCCAGGAGCAATTTTACCTACAAATGAGCTAGAATATGCTGAGCTGGAAGTAGCTGTCATAGTGATATAAGGTGAATACAGCAATACAAGCTTTATCCAACATGAACACCCATAACATGAACACCCAGAATGCACATTGATATGTAAAAAAATAGGGGAGTAAGTTCTTTATGATAAATCTAAAACTTTACATAGAATGATACAGAATATAGTAGAGATAAAAAACACAAATTACTTGCTACCAATTCCCTTAAATTGATATGAAACTATTATTTTCTTCTTTGTTGAGAAAATAAACATAAATCCTTCAAACAGAAGCACATACTGTTAAACTGTCAGCAAAAGCACATCACAGTGTGCTTACAGCCTTTGCTCACACAAACTGGAAAGCAAAAAGTACACAAGGAAAAGGAAGTACACAAATCAAAGCTCATAGTGATGCCTATGCCTGAAGTGTGGGACAGGACATCAAAGCCTCTGCTTCTGACTATTTTTGACCTCAAGACAAGATACGGTAACCCATTCACTGAGACCCACATAAATGCCTTCATTTCCAAGGAAGGTGAAATGTGGCCACCCATTCGAGACTTACTCAAGTTCTAGCACAAACCAGGTTCTTTGATTCCCCTTATTTCATTTGTTCACACGATAAAATATTGTTTAAAAACTTACCTGAATGAGTTAGTATAGGATTTTAAAGGAATATAAAATTTTACTGTTACAGATTCTCTCCGTATATTTTGTAAGGCTTTCTAATAGACTATCTTAATGGTGTTTTCAATGTCTTAAGCAGTGGTAGTTCAGGTGCCTTAGTAAAAGTTTAACTGCTTTTGGATTCACTGCCATTGTCTGGGTAGGCCCCAGAGAAGTTTCTGTAATACCAAAGGAGACACACAATAACATCATGATTAAGAATCAAACTTCTTAGTCAGAGCTTCATATTTTACTGGAAGATGTGGGCTTCTGTTCATAAGAATTGGAATCTGGATTGATTCTGACATCTAACAAACAATGACCAATTCTCACGTAAGTAGTTCACTCCCAGATTCCTTCCCCACAGGACTTTCTTTACTGCCTGAATTAGTCACAGACTGATATCTCACCACCACATATAAGCAAAGTTTTTTAGCTGAAAAAAAAAAAACAACCAATTGAAACAAAAAGTGTTGATTATGTTCCCTCATGGAAGAAAATAAATACATGGTAAGGATGACTCACATTAGTTTGAAAATGTCTAGGAAGTCATCAAACCTCATTGTTCCTCACAGATAAATATTTTGTAGCATGCTTCACTTGTCTGTCAAAATAAAGTCCAAGTATCTCTGTGAGCCAAAATTATTTCTTAGTTACAACATAATTAACCTGGAAATACTCAGAATTTGAGACTAATTAGTTGCTACAAATATCTGTTAAATTTATATAAAACAAATATTTTCTTCTCTGCTGAGAAAATAAACATAAACACTTCAAGCAGAAGCACATACTGGTTAATTGTCAGAAAAAAAGCAGATCACAGCAAGTATACAACCTGTGCTCATACAATGAAAGCAAGGTGCAAAACGAAGTGTGTAAATCAAAGCACGTGTTCATATCAATGCCTATACCTGGTTTGTAGCTCCCACTGCTCAATACAAATACATGCAGCCTCTCTGTCTCTACACTCTCTGCCTCTTTAGCACCACTTTTCCCACAAAGGTAGATCAGCACCTCCCAGTGGGTCTTCTGGGAATTGCCAAAAACAGGCGACTGTCTACAATGGGCCACATCTAAAACCCCCTAATCCACAAGTGGGAGTTGAGCATTTGGAAGACATCCTACCACTGGGGCATAAACCCAACTCAAATTTTGACAGAGAAAGTACTCAAATATGACTCAGCTTCACAGAGTAGGGACACTCCCAAGCCCTGAACTTCTGCATGTTCTGAAAATAGGTTAATGAAATCTCTAAAGAACTAACCGGCTACATATTGCCTTTTCATAATCTCTTTCAGATGTTCACTAGTTTGTTATGATTTGTGTTGTCATAGTGACTGGAAGTCTCATATGACATGGAGGGACTCTAATGGTAAATGACACAATAAAGTGTACTACTGAGTAAAAACCCCTGCTCTGGAGAGCTAATTTAGTATTAAAGTGCTCTGATTCCTGAAAGGAGACACAACAAAATAAGGCTGTTGATGAAACTTCCACCCCAGAAGTCTACCTGGTCTCCAGTGGAAGGAAACAAAACATACTAAACCACTTAAAAATCACCCTCCAAACTGCTCCAGTAAAGACTGTGGAATGTAAGGAGATGAAAGCTAATGACACTTTACTTTAAATCATGACACTGCAATTTTCCACTTCATTAGGTGATAAATAGTGAGTTCAGCTGCCCTCACATGAGAGGGGTGAAAGAAGAGGGAAGGCATTAACCTCACTTTCTGTTCTTTTCCACATGAGTTGAGGCTTAAGGCAGAATATACTCATGAGAATGTGAGGGCAAGTAGTTTTCCTGCAGATCCACAATGGTTGGAAACAATATTTTGAACCCAGATTTTTAGAGTGACATCTCAGGGTTGACCACAAAATACTTTAACTACACTCTTCAACTCAATGCTTTATTGCCTTTTCTGCAAAACATTGTTCAAAAAACCCACTGACAAACTAAACGAAGCTAGTAGGAGAAAATCTGATTGGATAAAGAAAGCCCTGCATCTCAAGAAGGAATATCCCTGTGATTACAACAGTTTAAGAGACTTTTTTTTCCTAAATCATTTTAATAATTTCTTTTTTTCAGCAAGATGAAGTGCAAAGTCCTCCATGTGGGGATGAACAGCATTAGGCAGAGGTATATGTGAAAAGCACACATGTATACCAGGTGAAAAGCAGCTTGGCAGAAAATGAAGGGGGATTCTGGTGAACATGGAGTTGAACATCAGCCAGCAATGTGTCCTTGATGCAGAGAAGCCAAGGTTAACCTGGGCTGCATTAGGCACAGCATTGCCAGCAGGTCAAGAGAGGGATCCTGTCCCTCTGACACTGGTGAGTCTGCCCCTGGAGAGTTGTGTCTATGCTGGGCTCGTGTGCGCAACAGAGATAGGGACACACTGTCAGAGTGCAACAAATGGCCACAAAGATGATACAGGAACTGGAGCATCTCCCCTATGAAGAGAGGTTAACAGAGCTGGGACTGTTCAAACTTAAGAACAGAAGGCTCAGGTGGATCTCAGGTGGATGTATACAAGCACCTGACGGGAGTATTTAAAGAGGACAGAGCTGGGTGCTTCAGATGTGCCCAGTGAAAGGACATCAGAAAATGGGCAAAAACTCAGACACATGAGGTGTCATCTGAACATGAGGAAACATCTTTTCTTGCTGTGAGGGTGACCAAGCACTGGCACATCTGGCCCAGGGAGCTTGTGAAGTCCCCATCCTTGGAGATACTCAAAACCCAGCTGGGCACAGTCCTGTGCAATTGGCTTTTTGCCCTGCTTAAGCAGGAGCATTGGCCCAGACAACTTCCAGAGGTCACTTCCAATTATTCTGTGTTTCTGTGAAAATAAGCAGTTATATCAATATTTATCATCTTTAACTTATTTCATCTTTTCTTTCTTTTTTTATTTCACATTTTATAAAATAGTTGTAAAGAATGAAATGCAGAAAAGACTTAACACACCACACCCTCACACAGCCTGTCATGTAAACACTTCACTTTTTGTTGACTGTAAATGTTTAGTAGACTAAGACCAGGATTTATCTTCCTTAACTGTGTTTACCTAAGGAACTAGGTAACTTATTTGTCTGGGCTCCTGCTGCAAGCAGTACAGTTCATTACAGGCATTGTTAACTGTGGTTAAACGGGCATTTTTATGCAGCAGAAACCTGAACCATCACCAAAAGGGAGGTTTCCACATTCCCCATGCTCCTGCATCCCTCCAGGGAAGCAGACAGTACACTGGAACCCGATCCTGCTCATTTCGGCAGCTGCTAAAAGAGACACAGAAGGAGCAATGAGATGAATGGAGCCAGAGGCATGCTGACTTAGAGTGGGCCTCTGGCCATGACCTCAGTCTACTTTTCTCCACTGGCTTAGAGGAGGTGTAAAAAAATAGCTCATACTAGCCTGTCTGGTAGAAAGAAATTAATCTCTTCTGCTGTAATTAAAGGCATTTTATATTAAATCTGATCAGTTCAGCTGTGTCCCAACAAAACCCTACAATCTTCAGTGTAAGACAAAATCGAGTCATGTGTCTGCATGCAGTTGCCAGTAATGAAAATATATTCAAGAAAAGAAAGGTAGAATTTTATTTTTGTTACTTTGATCAGACACCTTTACATCAATTGTTAGAATTTTAAACTTACTGAGAGTCGGAATCAAGGCTCCTGTTACTACATGGTGCTATGTCCAGATAAAAGTGACTGTGAATGACAAATATCCTGAAAGTACCTACTGAGAAGTTCCACTTAGGCACAGCAAAACACATTCAAACATAGCTTGATAATAGCAAAGAACGTGCCAGTTATCCAGAATAACACTAAAACAGAAACATGCTGTCTTTGTGATAATAATGTGATCCACAAAAACTCTCCCAGAAGGAATGAGATCAGATTTCAGTCATTTCTAATATGGTCATTTTTCATCTGTTCATTACTCTAATTCATCATTTACATTCAAGATTTGCATTTTTAACTCACTGGACATCTGTCTATTGCTTTCAGTCTAGCTTGTCTGACACAATCCTATAAATGCTCCCATATGTCAATTACTTCATTCTAGTAGACACAGAAAAGGGATGAGGGGGCCAATGAATCTTGCTAACCTTCTCCCAAAACTGAATCACTGTGGCACAAAAAATAAAATACTATAAAAGAAGTCCTAGGAATCAGTCACGAGAAACAGCTGCCTTGATTCACAGCCTGGATTAAAGCAACATAAGCAATGCTGGAACCTCTGGGGCTATGACTCAAAGGAGAAACAGACTGTTTGTGGCTATCCAGGCTACTTTTCAGGCTTTGCCTGAAGTGTTACACAGCAATACCCTGCCATCCTACTGCTCCAAGCAATGACCTGCTGACTGTTGCATGTCCAGAAGCTCCTGAGAAGTGCCAGAGGCACATGTGCAAATCTGTTGCACATACACAGTCTGATCCAGGGGACATGGAAAACTAAGCATCTCCAAGGTTTTGAAAACTTTCTATCCAAAGTTCATTCTTGTTTAAAGAGCAGGCGAAAAGTGAGCTTAAAACAATCCTACCAGAAATGTTAACACTCATCTGCCAGAAATATAAACATTTGCATTCACATAAGTGAAGAAAGCTGCAGAAGCTACACAATAACTTTTTGAGTACTGAAATCACCAATTCATTACAATATTTGGTTCTGTTCTCAACCTTTCTATTCAACTACAGAATTTGGTGTCTCCAGCTTATTTAATGACAAAACAAACATTGCTACACCACCTCCATGCAGACAGCTTCCCTACCTCTCTCTTCTGCCTCAAAGCCATAGTAGTAACACTAATTTAAAGCCCTTAAAGGGCCGGGACCTGAGAGACTTGGACAGTTCAGAGCTATCAAGATAATCTGAAGTACATACAGAAAGAGAGCAGCAGGAAGACTGCAGGACAGAGGATCTTCAGTAACAGGCTACCGCATATTAAGCACAATTTTCAAATGCTTTACTAAGAAAACCTTTACATTTGCTAAAACTTTTCCTTGAAGGAAAAAGAAACTGAAGAAAAGAGTAGCAGAACTCAGATAATAAAGTGTAAAGCCTGGAAGGGGAAGAAAAAGGGAATGTTGTGTTGTTCTGTAAGGCTGTAATATTTCTCTTTCCACAGAAGACCAAAAGAAAATTAGACCCCAGTTTTAAACCTATTAAATTTTTATTAAGTATTAGCCTCTAACTACTGCTCTAGAGGTGTAAATATATGCTGAGTCATCCACATGAATATTAAGATGTTCTTATAAGTTTTTTTTTTAACTGTTATAAGTTACTTATAAGTTTAAAACTGTTCTTTTAATTTTATCTGGACTGATTTCATTTCCCTATTTAATTTAGATGAATTATGCCAGCAGATTATTTTAGATGTGCAATTGTGAAGAAGGCAGAAGCAGAGAAAAAACACAAAGAGAAATTTTTTTTTCTAAGTATAATCCACAGTTTTCATATAAAGTTCACCATCTCAACTACACCTGGTTGACATTCCAGGTTTTCAGATTTCTTGCAGGTAGTCTTGGTGATATGGGTGCAGAAGAATTACAAGTACAGAACTAACAGCTTGGTTCCTTCTCTGTAAATCAGTGTGGTGAGCATGGAGATCCCCTCTGTCCAAATGAAAATTTGCAGACTGACTTGCTTCCAGCTGTAAAACAGGATGTGGCTAGTCAATGGAAAGAAGACTAGTTTACAGTTTTCTCTTCATTTTTAAATGAGCGACCTTTTTCACTCAAAACGTACTTTATTGTGATCAACCCATGGCTGTGTTTCCCAGCTTTTCACATCAAGTTTCTTCATCACATGTAATACATAGAAATACAGAAAAATATGGCCTTCAGCCAAAATAATTTTACATTTAAAAATGAAAACACTAAAAGTCAGTGAGAAAGTCATACAGTGATTCAGCAGGAAACATGTAGGACATAGAGAGAATCTGAGTCAGAGACACAGAGTTTATTGACTGCTGTGCATCTCCCCAGGAGAGAGATGTCAAACGATGGGCTCTGGAATATCTGACTCTCCAAACAGAAAATCTAAAATGAAGAACAACCCTTCATTCTTATGGTAATCTGTGTGGATTTGAAAAGTGTGTTACCACATAAAATACTCAAAACATAAGGACAATGTTGGACCTCAAGAACATAAGAACTGCCTTCCTGGCTACAAAAAGAGAGTAATTTGATTGAACAGTGCCCTCCAACTCTTAATTTAAGGAAAGAGAATAAAAATATAACTATGGAGAGATCTTCTTTTAATATTTTCTTCATTTCCCACAATTTCCAGTCCAGAGACATGTTGAGCCAGATTTTGTATCTAGACCACCATTACTATATTATGCAGAACATCTTTTACCCCTTTGACTAACAAAAAATAACCTTTTTATTCTCTATTTGTATAATGACAGAATGTATAAAGCCATTTTCTTACTCAACCTCTCTACCAAAAGGTATTCAGAAAGTACAAAAATTAATGACTGGAAATGCCTTTTCCTCTTTATATCACTGAATACAAGTTTGGAAGCTTCCCCCATATGTGGACATAGTTTTCTTCCTTTTCTTTTTTGCCATATTACCATTTTTTCCAATGCAGAGGCTATAAACTTACAGAGAAGAGGGGAAAAAGTAAAGAATATAGCACAAATCTTCAATGTTATTCTACTTCATTCTAAGAGGAAAAGGAACAAGGAAAGAGTAGTTGTGGAAAAAAAAAAAAAAACCAAAACAAACCCTAAACCATTTGGTCCAACTCTTGCTGGGTTTGGAAGAAAACTCCAGCTGGAAACCTTAGCTAGACTATACTCCAAGCTATGTGCTTTTAACATTCATCTGTCCAAAGAATATCTACTATATCTGCTATGCAAGCCACATGTTATTTGCAGTGTGCTAGGGGCGTGAGGTGGCTGCAGAAAAGGAAAATCTATCAGTGACAAATCAGACACATAATGAGGGGATGACACAATCCATTTTTTACTGAAACTTCTCACACCCTTTCATGCAAACTTGAGCTTTCCACTTGAGTGCTTGGGTAACTTTCTCCACACTTACAGAGGTTGCTTTTTTCCTCAAAGTGGGACTGATTGAAAAGAGTGGGATCTTTTCTAAAATCACAACAGGAAAAATGGAATAGATACCTTACTGGGTACGTTTTCAGCTTCTTTTTCTTTGGATGATTAGAACAACTCTGAAGCAATGAAACTAAGAGGTTAAGCTAACTGGTCAATGAAACTGTGTATTTTATTTGCCATCAATTTTTTGCAGCAATTATATTTCTTTTACCTCGTATTTCAGTGAATTCATTTCAGTACTGTTCAGCTGTAAAAATAGAATACTTTTGGCTAATAAAAATCGTCCCTCTCTACGCAACACATTTGCCACACAGGGCTAGCTATTTCAGAAATGTATGAGAGAAACAATGTGTGACACTGGTCAAGATGGCAGAAGGAAAAATTAGGCTGAGAAACCCTAACCTGTGAGAGAAATAGTAATGTTAGCTGAAATTTCTCTCATATAGTCACATGGGCAATTTTTCCTGACCGTAATAATTAATAATGATAAAACCAATAGAGTACAAAATTAATGAAAATATGAGGAAATCTGGAAATAAAATTTGATATACCAAAAAATAAAAATACTTTAAAAAAATCTGTGGAAGAGCATCTCTGTGAAAAAAATGCCTTGGTTACACAAGAGAACCCTGGTGCCTAAGTGATGCTGGCTTGCTGATATCTGGAGGACAGACTTCTGTGAGAAGTCAACAGAATGTGAGAAGACAACAGAAGCTGCCCCCACATTGGACTGGCCCAATTCCACCCAGCTTCATTATGAATTCACCACTGGCCAAAGTGGAGCCCATCAGAGAGACACGGGTTTTGTCTCTGTCAAAAACGCTGCACAGCAGCATCTGAGAGAGAGAAGTTGGGAAAATATGAGAGAAACAGGTCTGCAGACACCAAGGACAATGAGAAGCAGAGGGAGGAGGTGCTCTGAGTCCCAGAGATTTCCCTGCAGCCCGTGATGCAGACCATGATGAGCCAGGTTGTTCCCCTGAAGCCCCGAGGGTCACAGTGGATCAGATATTCACTGTGGAGAAGAGCCCACAGAGATGCAAGTTTTCTGGCAGGATTTGGGAGCCCATGAGGAACCACACTGAAGCAGTCCATTCCTGAAGGACTCTTCTACCCTGCAGAAGTTCATGGAGCTTGTGAAGAATTGCAGACAATGGGAAGGACTCGCATTGGAGAAGGTCATGAAGTCCTTCCTAAGGGTAGGAAGCCATAGCCTATGGGTAAGGATCCCACAATGGAACATGGGAAGAAAACAGGGAGGAAGGAGTGGCAGAGACAACATGTGATGAACTGATCACAACCCCTATCCCCTGTCCCCCTGTGCTGAAGAGGGTAGGAGGAAATGGAAAAGTTGGTAGTTAAACTGAGCCCAGAACTTTAAGATTAGTTCTTATTTCTCATTATTGGGAAACAATAAATTAAAATAAATTAATTTTGCCAAGTTGAGCCTGTTTTGCCCATGATGGCAGTTGAGGAGCAATCTTTCTGTCCTTAGCCCACCTACAAGCTTTTCATTGCATTTTTTCCCCTGTCCTTTTGATGGAGAGAGAGCAATAGAGCAGCTTTTTGGGCACCTCATGGCCCAGCAGGACAGGAAGGCCAAGTAAGGTGAGGGGTATACTCTACTTTACCCCTGTAAACTCTCACAGCTAGTGAATAAACCTTTACTTCTTGTGACACAAGAGCTGTGTCTCCTCAGTCTTCCTGCTGTGTCAGGAGTCTTCCTATAACATCTTAGACTGTGACATTATTTGAGTGTTATCTGAGTCAATCAGTACTGAGCTAAATCTTCACCAAAATGTTAAAATAAAATCTGAATCCAAAGTGGTCTCTTCTTTAGAGATAACCACAAATATAAGCCACACATACTCTGACCAGTCTTTGTAAGTCCCTGAAATTCAGGAAGGCAACCCTACTAGCTGGAAAACTCCATTTGAGCCATTTCTATTTATTCCTTACTATGAATTCTTATTCATTTATTGTCATGAAATGTTATCTGCTTTTTGATATATGGAAGGGTAAATGCTGCATTTGAAAGAGGTAGCTGTCTGAAATGATATACAAGGTAGTTATTGCAGAAGGCATTAGTTTCAGACCGAAATAGCAAAAGGCAATGCCAGAGACTTCTCCAGCTTACAGCTGGATCAACTTCAAAATCTCAATTTTTGTCTAGCCGGTCAGAATAGAAGAGTAAGGTTTTTTAATTAAGACTGTTCATAGCATCTGCAGAACTGGAGAGTTGCTGTCTACATCAGAATAATGCTTGAGCTGCTTAAAAAGAAGGTTATGAAGTCAAGAGAAAGAACATCCAGTAGTTATAACCCACATCATTACATTTGTAGTAGAACTCTTATTTAAAGCAAATAATAATTACACCAATTACAATAATTCCAAAAAATCCCAAAATTGCAATTAAGAATTACTTCACAAATAACTGAAGTATAGCAATACTTGAAAACTTACTATTTATTATAGTATAATAGTGATACTATTCAGAAGGCCTTTTGTAAAGACAACATACAGTTATACAATTTCTGATTCAAATTTCTAATGAAAATATTTATCAGGATGTTTTAACCGTCTGAGCTGCACTGTGAACTTAAAACCAGGATTGGATTACTTATATGACATAAAGTTTAAAACATAAATGCAGGACCACTGTCCAACCCTTTGGCATGAGACAAAAATCTAAGGTAGATAAAGAGACACATGATTAGCAGGGCAGTAAAGGACAAAGGCTTGAATCAGTGTCAGACTTTGAAGAAAGCATCTTTATGCCATGTTTTTATTTTAGAGCAGAACTCAGCAACCTCAGAGATTTCCAGTGTCATGGACAATCCAGAACACCTGCACAGAGCTGACAGCTATGTCACAGGACTCACAGGGAAAAATGTGGAGCAGCTGAAATCCAGGAACATACCCCTACCACCAAAAAGGGCATTAAACTCTCATGCATAGGAAACACAATCTTCCCCCCACCTATATAATCAACTGATCCAGTTTATCCACAAAGAGACACCTACAGGTGATCAGCTAAATAATCTTTGAAGAGAATTGAGTTGAATTAATGCAACTGAATCCCACTCTGTTCCCTGTACTGATCTCTTTACTATATCAGCATCTGAGGCACCTCACGTGAATGTGGAAACTTCTTTTGAGATGCAGAAGCTTAGGTGACTGTAGGCTGGGCATGATTCCCACCTTGGGTTCTCAAAGATACACATACTTGAATGATACCTGCAAATATAAATAGGAATTTAAACCAGAAATAGCACAGTCTATCTGGAGTTCTTTAGAGATTACAAATGTATAGGAACAAATAGAAACAAATGGGATATTCTCAAGTATCAAGTCTATTTTTTCCACAGCTGTAGAATGACAAGTCCAAAGAAATGACCTTTCCTTGCCTTCACACACACCAGAAGCCATGAGACACTTTATTTCCCATACCAAATGTGGTATTATTCATGCAAAAAAACAGTAGCACCAAAAAACAGCCCTTGACACACCAAGAGTTTAGACAATAAGTAAATGCACCACTGACTGGAGAATGTGCGAACACGTGTGACCTGCAAAGTCAAAAAATACGTTATTTCTGAGGCAGAAGTTTGTCCTGGGCATAGTATTAACACTTCTAGCAAAACAAAAGAAAGACAAAAAAAAAAAAGAGATCTCAGATTGTGGAGGGACCCAGGTTAGTGAAAGGTGCACTATGCTTCTTTTAAAGCCACAGGTTTTGGGCTGGCCAGTCTCTTCAGTAAGCCTAACTTCCTACACGTTCTTCCAGAACTGAAATGAAATCCATAGGCAAAAAGTCCTTAAAATCATGAGGAGTAGATATTAATTTTGATAAGACATTTATTTTAACACATAAACAGAATTTAAAAGCCAACTTTTCAGTAACATATGGAATAAATTGGCTGTGTTCATGTAAGAAAAGCCCAAATACTTTAGATTTCAGTATCAGTCCAAAGTTTTGGATTTATTTATCATTTACAGCATATGTAAATAACTAATAATACATGAAAGAAAGAAAATAAAAAGCCAAAACAAAAAGCAAGCAAATTCTCATAGGAGAGCTTTCTGGATTCTCTAAACAAAAAGGAGATACAGTGATTCTATCTGGAAAGCAACAAAAAGAAAATGGCTTTGAGTCAATGTTCTTCTTAACAGACACACTTGAGGCTCATAAAGCTGAAAAGCAGAGGCTGCCAACAGCTGGAAAGAAACATATATTCTCAAACAAAATTATGACCTGATATATAAGACAAAGTTACATCATAAGGATACTTGGCCTGCTAACCAAGTGATTTTTTCCATGCTCTGTCAGTTTAGCAATATTTAATCTGACTTATTTTCAGAACTACCTATTCATAAAAAAGGACTGTTATTTATACTGAACACCATTTTAAATTGACCTAAAACAGAGGCTTATTGAAAAATTCTAAATTTTGAGGCAAAAAAATATAATTATAACACAGTGACATTCTTTCTGGGCTTGAAAGAAAAAATATAAAGGGCCCTGCTTTCAACTGTTTCATTCATCATTTATTAATTTTACTACAGTTAACACAAGTATTAAATAACTAATCCAGACTTTAAGAGTCTCACTGCAGAGGAGTCCCAGTTGCCATTTCAGGTGTGTTAACTGGAAGTGTAGCTCAGCAAAATCACCATTTGGTATCTGTTCAATCTGTACAGAAACTCTGCAGCTGGCTACGTTTCTGATACCAGAAGTCACCTGATGCTAGAATGCTGCACCTGGGGCTTGTCAGAAGAAATGTGCTCCTGATAGCTCTGAAAACTCAGCACCTATTTCATGTACAATACACCAGGAAAAGTGTTCCTCCAGGCCCAGGCCCATTATCTTAAGAGCTTAATTCTTGAGGCAAGTTCAGAGCATATGCAGTATATCAATCTCTCCATAAGGGAGATTGAAGAGTCTGTCTTTCCATCATTGCACAATGATTAGTCTGACTAGCAAACATTTGTACAATGGCTATTTAAGTCCACTCCTTTCCTGGATGATTAAAGATGCTGCTCCTTCTGTCCCAGGGAATCCCCTCCCCACAGCTCTAGGATGTTCAGAAAAATGTATTTTTCTAGTATTAGACAGAGTGAGGGAAGAGTGGAGAAAATGGGAGTTATATTTGTTAGCTCCATTCAAATTGGGCCATTTTTCGTTATTAAGAAAAGGTCCTTCAAACTAGATAGGGAGAAAGAACATGGAAGACAGTGAGGAAAAACTTCAGAGAAAGGACTGATAAATGTGGATCTAATCTTTGATCATCTTTTGAGAGCAAGGACTGATGTTGCCTTAGTTTTGTTGCTATGGCTTTACCTTCAAAGGAATTGTGCAATGATCCTGCTGCAGAGAAAGCTGGGAAACATTATGATTAACAAGACTGCTGTTTACAACAATTTAACAGTGCAGTGTATATGATTTCCCAATCACCACGTTGGCACTCATGAAACATCCACAGATACTTAGCTCTGCCTAACTTAATTATAGCAGGTTTCCACTAGAAAAATGAACATGCCAAAGCACTTGCTCTGCTCCTTCAGCAACCTGACATAACATGGTGTGTGTGCAGCCTGGTAAACTCACCACCTTGAAAAACAGAGTGACCTTGGGTCAGATGCCAGTTAGGTGGCAGAGACTTGTGCATGGGATCCATCTCCCAGAGTCTGAAGTGGCCCACACATCTCTCTGCCTGTCTGACAGGCCACATGCAGTGAATAACTTCAGACCCACAGATGCTCTCACATGGGCACTTGCTGAACTGTGTTCCAACATGCTGCCTCTGGATGCTCATATTCCCAAAGCTTCAACTGCTTTGATTTTTTATTACTTATTTTCATATCAGACAGCATCCATGCTTTCTCAGGCTTGCCTTCTTGGTTGGATACAACAAAATTGTTAGTCAGCAAAGGATCCACAACACACATATCCCACGCCTTGTCTTGGGACTCAGCAATGCAACAAAGAAAAGTGCCATTGGGGCCCACAATTCCTTGCCAAGGCCAATTGTAATAAGGAGGGTCCAAGTTTGCTATGCATTACCTCTTAAGAGAGGAAAGGTCTCAGGCCTGAAAGACTAGCACCCATTGGCAAGACTACTCTGTGCTACAAGTGGGATGACCAGCAATGGATGAAGAATTTCCCCATAGAGAGGGCCAACTTTGGAGTTCTCTGTGGAGAACTGGCCCTGGATATCCACCCTGAAACCATCACAAGCCACAAGCCAATCACAATGGAGAAAAAGATCATAATTCTTTACTCTTCACTTCATTACCCCAACTTTTGCCAAATACGGGTAATCAGATTAGTTTCAGAAAGTTTCTGGCACACAGGAAGGAGTATGAGATTGCTGAGGCTACCCACTACACCATCTACACATGACTACTACATAGCAACAACACTTGATTATTATTTTCGGCATAAGTAGTAGGACAGAGATGCACTGAACAATTAACTCTTCTTAAAGTGAGTGTCCTGAAAGACAGTATCATGGGAAAAGTAAAATGTGAGAGCCAAAAGGCCTAAACGACTGAGGCTTCCAAACAATGATTTGTTCATACTGTGACATTGGGTGGATCAGCCAGGTCTGGCAAAAAAACCCAATTAAATTACCCTGGACTGTCAATGCACTACAGCAAAAGTTCAATCAAGTCTACAATAACAAATAATTACAACTTGTATCACCCTTCCTGCTGACAGAGATAGGTAAGTTTGTCCTGCACCTTCTTACAATATTGTGAAAAGTTCAGAAGAGTGCACATTGCTTTTCCTAATTTTGGTTCACTAAGACAAGTTGAAAACAAATCCCAGCACATAGCAAAGGATTTCCTTTGCCAGGGAGTATTAAAAATGTACAAACCCATCACATTGCATTCTCCTGCAAATACTGGTATCAGACTTGCTCAGAAACATAACGACAACTTCCATTTTTCAAATTCAATCAAATTCTGTCAGTGTGAGATTTTAAAAGAATAATTAAGCCAATTATCATGGAAAAAATCTTAAATTATTCTGGATAGAAACACAACTGCATATGTTAAATCTTAAATTATTGACTTTTTAAAAAATTTAGGAAAGGAGGGAGGTCTCACCCTCTAAAAAATGATAAAAATAAACACTATCAGATCTTTCAAACATCTTGCTCTCAGTTTAATGTTCGATCTCCCAGCTCTCCCACAGTCCCTTCAATCTGTTTTTGCAGCTTCACTACTCCAGAGCCACACATAGCAGATGTCACATGTCACCCTGACCTGGGATTTGTTGACTACTGGTCAGGCAACATGGCTACTGGGCTGGTAGAATGACAGGAGCACAGTGCCACTGCATGTGCCTCTAGAGCAGCCACAGCCCTCCCCTGAGTATCCCCAGCACTCACCTGGAGCACACCTACTCCACAGGCAGGCATGCATCCCTCCTGTAATGCTGGGGCACAGCAGGGAGCTGGTGCTGCTGTTCTCACCCCCACCTGCAGGCACACATCCATAATGCACAAACACATCAAAATGACAAATGAGTGCCGTGTTTTTAAAGTCTGGTCACTTGAGAGAGATGTCTCAGGTATTTTAGATGCTGATCTCATAGAAAACAATGGCAAAGAAATGAGCATCACTACCAGTCTGGATGAATACTAATTTCTCATCTCTTCAGGTTGCCTGCTCTGGTCACAAGGTGAAGCTGCCCACCTCAGGCTTACAGTCAATACAGGAGAAAAAATAATGTTTCCTTTCTTACACCAGAAGCAATTTGAAGCTCCTCATCTACCGTCACTTGGCCTTGACATACACTGATGTAGTCAGAGTGTCAAGCTTTTGCATAGGTTTGCCATGAGCCTTGTGGCTCTCTCAGCTTTAGCATGTATGAATTTTACAAAAGGGACACTACTAAAGAGCAGAATAAAATATGAACAAAGTACTGATCATGTGCTGTATTTCAGTTATTCATAACAAGATGAAAACAGCTCTTACTACCAGCAAGTAAAAGTGCAGAAGGCCCCGGACCGTGTGTGAAATGCTGTGTCAAAGACCTTGCCCATGCTTTGGATTACAAACCATTAGTATTGTAACCCCCTCCTTTAAAATGTTGCTGAGAAGGTTACAGGACTTGAACTAGCCCTTGTTCTATGGAACTAAGAACAATTCCTTATACCTGTCTCTGATCTTCAAGTAGACATTTAGATAACCAGTGTATAAAACGCAACCACAAAGCTGGAACTAAAACTGCAATAGCAATTTAATAGAAATTTAGACATATATGAATTAAAAAACAGATTAGATATTTTTTGTCACTGCTCTTATCATTTTATAATAACCATGGACCTGCCAAACTGATCTACTTCAGCAGTAGTAAATACAATGGATTACTTAATATTAGCTGAATTATGTAACATATTCTAAATTTCCATAATTTCCAAAAAAAAATTCTCACTTCTGGCAACCTCCTAAGAGATTTCTCTCTAGCTGACTTTTAACCATTTACCTTAGCAGTACTGCCCTGACCTCTAGTGGGTTCAGAGCACAATACAGGCAGGATAACATGCTAACTTGGTTTCATAAACAGTATCATTTAAACCTGGAAAATGTAGAATTTCCAGCAAAGCCATGCAATCACCCAAGGAATAGCTGTTGTATTAAACAGATGAAAATTATTGCAGGCTAACAGCAGTACTGTGTTATGCCAACATCCATCTGATTGATGAAGTGTTTTGATTCTCAGCAGATGACTGCTCATTCCCATTGGGAATTCTGTATTAGGTAAACCCCATTATTAGTCTCTTAGTTATCCACATAGTTTGCNGCAACATGCTTCTAGCTTCATATTTTGTTGTTTTTTTTTTTTTTTTTTTTTTTTTTTTTTTTTGCTAACTTATGTTCAGACCAAGAAATACCTATTCCTGGATTCAGAAAAACAAGTAAGACAGGTTAAGAATAAGTACATTCCAATTTTTCTATCATCTAAGAATTAGATTAGGACCTAGTTGCTGCAAAGGCTTAAGAACCTCTACTACACTCAGTAGATATTTAACACTTGCATGATACACTCTAGCTACTCAAAGACTGAGGATCTTAGGTTTCCTGTTATTTTTGTCCCACAGTGAAAATTAAACCCAGAGCTCTGAAAAGATTACTGCAATGATTTTCCAATTAAGTATGGGAGGCTTCCACATAAAGACTGCAGAAAATATGCAAGAGACAACATTAAATTCAGCTGCCTTCATCTAGAAGGTCAAATAAAGACACAAAATGATGGAAATGTGGTCTGCCTCTTTCAAATTCCTGACACAGGGTAAATGATGCATGGACAGCCTTAATAGGATAGCCACAGATACTCTGCCATGCTCCCCTCTACACGTCCCACAGTCTCCAGCACAGAAGTCCTTGTGAAAACACTCATATAGTTAAATCTCTTAGTAACATTAGGTACCTACATTCATGTATGTAATGTTGTTCTGATTTGCTGTGAACTAAGCAAATGGGAATCAGAACAAACTAGACAGACAGAATATTGGAATTATTATTAGTAGAAGTAGTATTACTACTAATAATACATTAATAATAATAATAATAATAGTAATAATAATAATAATAATAATAGTAATAATACAAAAATGATAATAGCAATAATAATAATAAACCTCTTCCAAAGAGTGACAAATGTGCTGCACTTTCATATCATCTGTAAAAGTTAAAAATGAAAATATGCAGATATGTTTTCCAGATTCTGAGTTGTGCAAGAGAAGGCCAACAAATCTGTTACTTGTGAAGTCTGGAATACTCAGTCAGAGCAGCCCATCCAAAAATTAATGATGTAGAAATAGTATATTTCTTTCCTTATTCTTTACAGAAGCAGCTCAATAAAGATGTGGCTTTTTATCTTTCAAGGAGAAGAAAACATCCTATTTCTATCCTTACTACAGATTAATTAATTCAGTATCTACATTAATTTTGTTCATAATCAAAGCACACATGGTTATATTTTGCCAAATAAGAATACTGTGACAAAAATTTCTAGGGATCCTGAGGCTTTGTTACTTTGTTACACTGAGATCCTTGCATTCAGACACCATTGTCTTAATTAGAGGCCCTCACTTTATTGTTCCACTGTGGTTTGCCATGGAAACCTCACTGTTTAGTTGACTGCTTTGATTGGTCATGTTGGATCAACTGGTACTGGACAAAATTATCTTCCCTGAAATATTCTAAATATAATGGCTTCATTGCAAGCCTTCCTTTATATGCTAGCAACCTAGGTAAGTTTGGCATCATAGATTCATACTTAAATTTTTTGGCTGTATCTGTACTGCCCTTAAGTTCTCCTTAATGTGCCTTCAGTGCCAAACTCCTCCAACCACAAGTTCCCTGGCTCTTGGAAAGAATATGACACTTATTCCAGATCCAAATGCAAACAACAGACTGACCTAGCACCAGGAGATATTAATTACTATAGGCATGCTTTGCCATTCTCATAATGGTTTCTGTGTAAGCCCACAGCAAGAAAAGGACCAGCCAGAGCAGCCTTCCTACATGGAGTACAACCTGGACTGCATAAACTCCTCAGGCCCAAGCTAGCACTGCCTTGCCTGCCTCCAGATCATCAGGGAGCTGTTCACTCTGACCACTGTCCATCTTCTCAGTTCTTACTTCCTTCTCCCTGCTTTTCTCAAGAAAACAGAAAAACTGCATCCAAAAACCAGTCCTAAGAACCTCATCCTCTGCCTTATTCTCTGTGGCTCACAACATTTCAGATTTATCATCTCTGTTAAATCTCCTTGCTGTAAAGGATTGATAGCTCCTAAATTCATTCCCTGACATCCACATTTCTGTGTACAGAAATCCAAGCAAGTGTTTACCCATCTCATCTTCTGCTGGGCAGTTTTTTGTTGTGTCCATTAGGACCCATCAAGTTCAAACAAGTGGGGAACAATGGAAGAAGGGATGGGAATTAAATATTCTGGGCCAGGTTGCCCATCCTGTTCATCTTTCAGGTCACTTACATGCTGGTTTGGAGTGAGACAGTCTTTTATGTAGGACTGGGAAGTAAAGTGTTGGAGGTGCAAATAAGTTCAGGGTAGAGATGTTGAAGAAGACATGGAATAGAGATTGTCTCCATGTGTTCCAGATATCTGCAGTGTGAATTCCCTGATCATCCTCCTAAGGTTTCACAATGTCCTGCAATATCTATAGGATAGTCCAACCTTAGGACCTTCACTACAACTTCCATCAGAAGAAACTTTCAAAATACACGATTGGCACAGAGGAGCTTCAAGTGTTATATCTGTCTCATAGAAATCATAGGTAATTTGCAAACATAAATCAATTTCTTCAGTGATCAATCCAGACAACCAAATAAGATGCCCAAGTCACTAAGTGTAAGTCAGAAAATTCTGAAAATCAAGGCTATTTTAAGCTGTCTCTACTAAGCATTTCAAAACTGAGGCATGAACAACTCTTGCAGAAAGGCCCAGTTTGAGATGAAGACAGATAATTCTAGGTGTCTCTACGTGTTAATGCTCCCACAGTCAGAGGAACTCTTTAACACAGCCAAGAAGCCCCAAGGGAGTGACTCAGTTGACCAGCAGGAGGCTGACTAAGAGAGGGGTAACGTCTCCAGCTGAAGAACACAGATCTCCCTCAAGTTCTGTGCTACATCTGCCAGTCCTCTGTAGTTCTATGTAAACAGTCCAGTAAGAAATACCTGCCTACAAAAGAATGGATGGTTATACCTGACAAGGTGTATCTGACCTTAAAAGTCAATGGAAGCTGTGGGGCTTCTGCATGTCTGCAAATCATTTAAGTCCTAAATACAGATGTACATAACCAGGGTAGGAAATGATACCCCAGGGATTTAAAACTGCCCACACAGAAAGTCAATGACACAACTGAGTCAGAATTCAGGAGTTCACAGCTGTTTGCCCTAAGTATCATCCACATGCCCACAGTCTGTCTCACTTGAACAAAGCACTTTCTACACACAGCATGCTGTCATTTCTTTTTAATGTTTGTACTCAAACAAGAGGGACTATACTTGAATTGCTGTCTCAGCCTCAGCATATAAATCTGACTCAGATTCACAGGCCTGCAAGCCATTTAATTTTGAAAGAGCACAGAAAAATGAAAAACAGCTTTGCAATTTTGTACTGGGACACGTTTATCTCTATGGCTACAGAACTCTGGTACTTTAGAAAAAATTAGGTTAAAAGATGGCACAACTGCATCCTCAAAGGAGCTTCAAAGCTGGATCAAATGCAGCTGCTGAACTGTTGGACCATGTACCTATTTTGTGCCTAGATGAGTGAAGGAAGAGCTGCCACCTGCTCCTAGACCAAGACAGGATTCTGGTCATCTTTTCTCAGGTGTTCAGGAACAATATGGGCTCCTAAATAATCAGTAAAGTAGCCTTCCAGTTGCTGAAATTAGGTGTCTGACTTATTTATGCCCAGAGCTGAAGAACACTGATCTCATCAGATGTTTTATTCTATGCACTGAGAACCTCTGAGAGACTCTAAGCACCACAGGTAATTGATTCCCAACATTTCGGTCATGCTGTGAGACACAAAGGGGCTACTAAGAATCCAGTGTGCTAACCAAAGCAGTGTCAGCACCAAGACAGAGTACCTGAGCAGCTCTACAAGAAGCATTTCACTCTATCCAGAGCTACCTGGAGCTCCCAGCATCTGAATTTTCTTGAGTTTTCAAGTCGCCCCTTGCTAGGGCATGTCCACATCACAAGGTTAACAAAGGCACTGAAGTGTGGTGTTAGGTGTGGTTTTTTCTATAGGACTGACTGCTGGGTCACAGGGTAGCATGTTTGCTTGTTGCTGTGAACAAATAAACTGTGACTCAGCCAGAAGTGCTAGAAACAACTGGGAAAAACATGCTACAAGTCATAAAAGTGCTGTGCCCATGGACATATGTAGAATGTATGGTGCACATGTGCCTGGCAGAGCTTGGAAATACTTAAAGAGTAGGGATGCCCATAGGCTCCATAGGCTCGTGAGCTCCCCAGGCGAGTGATCACAGCACCAGCCTGACCGACGCCAAGAAGTCTTCGGACAGTGCTCTCCCGCACACCGTGCGACTCTTGGGGACGGTCCTGTGCAAGGCCAGGAGATGGACATACTAAAACCCTTCAAACATCCTTACAGTACCCCTGGCACACAGAGAAGCCTATCCTGACCTTCGCGCAGGCATTAAACCTTTGGTTTGCACCGCTCTTTACAACCACTAAAATCTCGGAACCCCTCATTCCCTATCCGTCCCCGCCAGGCACCCACCCTCCCGTTCCCACACCGGCACTCCCCGCCCCTCCCGGTCTCCAGGGCGACCTGCCCGCCCCTTCCGGGCGCGGCTCGGAAGCGGCGGGGCGGAAGCGGCCGTGGCGCCGCGGCGGGGGCGGATGCGCGGGCGGGCGGCGGGGCCGCTGTG
>VXAC01002589.1:96630-125758 GCA_013399225.1 Rhipidura dahli | reverse complement strand
CCCGGCCCTTCCCGGCCGGGCACTGCTGTCGGTGGCTGCGCCGCTCGCTCTCCGCCCCGGCGGCTCCGCGGAGGCGGCGGCAGCAGCAATTTTTTTTCATCTGCTGATTGACAGCTTGCTGTGAGTCAGTATTAAACCGAACAATGCCAGCAGACACCGCTAGTGGAGGTGTTGGCTATGGAATAACACCTTCTCAAAAGCAAAACAAAAGAGCCGATGGGCTGTGCTAAACGCTCTGCTTGCCATTAAACGTTTCAGCCTCCTGTGCATCTGAGGATGTGACATTTGGGGTAGTCTAGGTGGACTGCTGCAGTAGAGAAAAGTATATGTGCACTTACATGCTTTTTGCGTTACTGTTGAATAAAACCAGTATAAGGTGATTGTGAAACGTAGTAATAGTAGTCATTGGAGTGAGAATCTCTGCACTAGAAGTGAATAGAACTCATGTTCCTACTTTTGAAGGAAAGGAAACTATGAAAATGAGACTTAAGTACAATTAGCAGCTAAAAATGTTGTATTTAAATAAAATGTCCATTTAGTTTCTCAGTGGTATTTTTTTCTCCTTGATTTTTTTCTTTTCAGTACCCCAAGTCTGACCATCAAATATGATCCTTTGCCTGCCACACGAAACTCCTTAAGTACTTCTTTTGCCATTTGGCCACATGGCTTCAACTACAATGGTAAGTTAGGATTCACATGATATATTTTCAGATCTTTTTGCTCTAGTCTGCTGATGAGGAAGATGCCATTAATATTTGATATTTTCTTTTAAAAAAAACCTGTTGTTCTTGTCACTGCTGAATTCTAATATTTCCTTTTTCAGGGGTGTCTTCTTTTGTAGCTTGTGAATACTACTAAACACTCACTGTGCAGCATAGGAATTGCCATATCAAATTAGTGGTGTGTTTTCAGTCAGGAGTGGTGGCAGGAATTTGGGTGCATATAAATCCTGCTTCTACATGGTAGCCTTGTATTCACAGATGCTAATAGATCTTTATTATATAATGGATTTTTACCTAGTGTTAAGCAGTCAGTGAATTGAATATCTGAAATCATGCTGTAACCCACTAGACTTAGGCATTGTAGAGGTATCTACTAGATATATCCACTTATATAAAAAAGCATCAGTATTAGACATTTTCATGAAAACAACTAGACACTTGAAAATTTAAATGTTCTGTCGTGGCAGGTTCTACCACACAATAGCACGGTAAGTAGGTGGGGGGATTTTCATGAACAGGTAAGAAATTTTGTTTTAGGTATGTTGTATGAGTGGTTTTGTTGTATATTTCTTTGTTGTTCTTTTGTTGTTGTGCAGTATGCTTTTCTTCACTGCATCCTATTCTAATACTATCTGTGTAATAACTGCTTCTATCTTGGATTGGACATGGCTCATGTGTCTTCTGTTCCTTGAGGCTCTAGTAGAGGTGTTTGCTTTTAGGAGCAGCTGATAGGGATGGTTTAAACTGAAGAAATAGGACAAACACATGTTTGGGAAGAGGTACCTATGACAAATGTTCCTAAGCTTTACTGAGTATTAGAGCTTGTCACGTGTACATTCCTAAGGACTTTATCCACCTGCCACTGAAGTGAATGCATTGCTTCTCTGGACTTCATGGCATTCTCCTACAAGACTTTGGTTCTTAATATTGTCCTCTCTTTTCCTCCTTGCCCCAAATCAGTTTCATTGTCTGGTTCATTTAGCAGATGCACATTATTCCCGCACAAAGGAGGTGCTGGAGCTTAAGTGAGTGCCAGACAAGGAAGAGTAGGAGCCAAGGAAGACTTGGTTTTTTTGACACTAGTGTCTAAAAACTTGTTTATTCTGGTTTGAAATAATTGTCAAATTTTAGTCCAAGAACTCGTAATTCTAATCTATTAAACTGTTTGCTTTTTTTGAAATAAAGGTGAACTGAAGTAACAGGCATTCCAAAGGAGCTAAATTCATTAAAAGAAATGGTATTGAGTATATTATGCTATGGAATATTGAGAAGCTTTTGCAGATTTTGCTTTGTTTCATAGGGTTGGGTAGACTTTAAGCCTGCCTTGGAAGAAGTCTGTGGTGGAAGCTGGTTTTGTTTCCCAGCCACCTAACAGTATGTTCATAAGGAACACTTCTCAAATTGTATATGTGCAGAAGTAATGTTCTGAATACACGATCTTTGTTTCCATTCTGTGAAAAATAACTATACCAGTACTTGGCCACCAGTATCTAAAAGTTAAATGTTTTCTTTCTGGATGTCTGTTCAGGGATATTTTGTTCTCAACATTCTTCCTGTTGAGTTAGTGACCAGCTTAACAAAGGAGATCAGGTTTTCTACTTGTCATCACTAATTTGGTTAGTATTTTTTACTGCTTTTATTAGGTGTAATTTCCATTCCTACTTTTAATTCTAATTGCCTTTCATTGTTCTAAGGCTTCATAATTTAGCCAAGCCTTGCAATGCAGTTACATGAGTTTTTAGCTGCTAAGTTTAGCATGTGCCAAAGAACTTTTTAGCCCATCTTCTAGTTATAAATTCCTGTCAGGAGTAGTAGAGTTTTTGGGGTGTTTTTAATGTATGAGGATGTTTAAAGTAGTCGTGTAATTTCTAAAAAAGCCTTTGTGATTCTTGTAGCAACAAGCTTTAGAACTGGCATTGGATCGTGCTGAGGTAAGAAGCAGCTAAATTTCTTGTTTGCACATAATATATGGCTCTCATAGTTACAAAAATACAGCAGCTGGTTTTTATTTCTTTTGAAAAGCAGTGGAAAACCACGTTATGTAAATATATATGTATGTAATCGCCTATACACATACGACTGAATTTGCAAAATTCTCACTGAAATTGCTGTCACGTATTTGTCTCTTACTGATTGTACTGAGAACATCAAGCACAATGGTGATAGGCTATGCAAGGCTTGAGCTTTCCCCTTTTACACCAGCAAATCTGTGTGCTGTGAAATAAGCAGGGCTCTACAGAGACACCTGGGAGAAATATATGGTAAAATCCTGTTTGTGTTTTTAGGAATAGCCCAATGAGAATGAAGAGGCAAGTGCCTCCACATTCATGTTCTTTCATGCTGACATCTGATAAAACAGTTACCTTGAACCCTGTTATGGGAAATACACGTTCCTGTGGGAGAACCTCTCTTTACATAAATTCTGAACTAAGCTGTTAATCAAAATACTTCAAATAACAGAGATTTGGAAAAACCTTGTTAGAATATAAATCACATTTACTGGAAGATGATATTTCTCTTGTTCTTTTTTAATTCAAATGTTTAATGTACATGAATTGTATTTATAATACACAGCTCTATAGAGAAAAATAATGTAAATGCAAAAGACAAAGCGAGAGCTTCCTGAAATTATCATGTTGAAGAGTACTTGATTTGTAAATGTTGTCAAGCCAGTCTGCATAAACTTGGTTGTACCTTAGCATGTTAACCACATTAATTTTAGTAGTGGTAACTAAGTACAGCAGTGTTGTAGTGTTAGTTACTACTGTAATTGCAAAATGTGAGTATAGAATCAAGGCCTTGCATGGAACTGATGCCACTGCCATAAAATGCTGTGTTTGACAGCTGAACTGAGCTGTGTTCTTATTGATGACTGTAACATAAACCAGATTGTGTTTAGTGCACTTTTGGAACAGTCATGTACCATAACTGTTAATTACTTTCTGTATACATGGAACGCTGTCTGGTAATGATCTCAAGTTGTCTGGAAACTACAATTAAGTTTCTTTGTAATGTACGCTGGTTTTTTGGTTTACTTTTCTCTTTTAGTATATCATTGAAAGTGCCCGTCAGAGACCTCCCAAAAGAAAATATTTATCAAGTGGAAGGTACTAAGAGTTTCAGTATTTAGTTTTTTAATAGCATTTCTTTGATTTAATTTTGGTTACATGTTGAGTTCTTTTAATTTCAGAAAATCTGTATTTCAAAAACTTTATGATTTATATATTGAAGAATGTGAAAAAGAGCCTGAGATAAAGGTAAGTGGAAATTGCTGAGGAGCTTTTCATTTCTGTCTAAATAGGCAAGTTGAGAAAATACTTTGTTTGTAATTTCACTTAATTTCTTTGTTAAAAGAAGTATAAACTCTTCTTACTACTGTAGTGATTACCTAAAGAAAAGACTATATAATATGAATAGTGAGGCCTAGACTGGCTTGGATGACCTGTTCATTGTATCTTAATCCTGTGTCACCAAAGGCACTTACGTTCCAAGTTCAGGGCCTGTGTCAATGCCATGTATATTCTTGTCATTATCACTGTTTCACAATCAGTTACTTAGTATGAGTGCCATGGGAAAAATGTGGATAATTTTTTAGACCCTGTCATTTTGTTGTAAATTCAGATTTATTTCTCCAACTGCTGGTAAACTAAGAAGTTTTGTGAAAATTTTTCATATTAGCAAAGAGGCTCAAACAGGCTTATCAATGCTAAATATAAGGTGTAAAAGGCACAAATTACTTTGCTAAACTCTGAATGTCAAATGGAACAAGAAGAACAAGCTGTGGAATCTGCTGTATTGCTTCTTTCAAGGAAGTAAAAATAAATGAGAAGACAAATGAGCACTCAAGTTACCTCCTAATTAATGCTTGTACCCAGAGTTGGTATTCAGAGATGGTATTCTCCAACCAGAAGCTGTAAAAATTTCAGAGGTTTAGAATTCATTGTCTTAAGTTCTAAGGGGATTTCAAATGTTTCAATTTGTAGGACGTATATGTGGTCTCTGAAACATACTAAGTGAATTATAAAATCTGCTATACATGCATCGAAAAGGTAGTTTTACAGTTAAATAAGGGAATAGTGTCTGCAGCTGCTGGATCAGATTTCAGCAAATACAGACAAGAAAATAAAATTAAGAAAGCTTCCAAATGCTCCAATTCATTATTTTAACTCTGGAGAGAAATATCTTCTTCTGTTAGGAATATCCAAAAGTACTAAATATTTTGCTGTTGTTATCAAACAAGTTGTAGTGGATTCATGATGTTCTTAGAAGTGATACAAATAATGGTGGACTCTAGATTTACAACATTGTAACATAGGGTTTTTCTTTTTATATCTGTTGTCTGTGGACTTCCTGTTCTAGGGTTTGTAATTTAAAAGTAGGATTTTTACAAAAATGTGTGTATAAGAATGTGTGATAATATATAATATGCTCACTGTGCTGAATACAGTACAATTAAATTTAACTGGGTTTGTTTAGATGTGTAATTTGTCATTAATCTAAATCATGTTCTAGCAATTGCTTTTATTTCTGCTAATTATTTCATAGTATTATGTTCATGAGCAATGTTTACTTTTAAAGCAGAAGCTGAGGCGAAATGCGAATTTACTTGAGAAGCTGGTTATGCAGGAGACGTTGTCGTGTCTGGTGGTGAACCTCTATCCAGGAAACGAGGGTTATTCACTCATGCTCAGGGGAAAAAATGGTTCAGGTATTAGTCTTCTCATGAATTTTGAAAAATACTCAGAATGCTGTATAAATTGCTAGAATGTGTTGTTGCTTACATTTAACTGTTTCACTTCCAACATAGTTCTGGGGGTGGATGGGGGGAGGGAGAGCAACCAACTGTACTTGAACTAAAAATTTACATAAAGCTCTGAGCTGTTTATCTACAACATAAATCTGTAGATAGGAGTCTTTTTGATAGCCTTCCATTCTCTTATTTCCCCCTGGTTTCTGGGGCTGCACGTCCAAGTTTATCTCACTTCAGGTTCCTTCTGTCAGATTGTTTCTTTCACTGCTTCCCATGTCTAGGTCTGTCTAAAGGCATTTGTGTTCCAGTTTGGTGACATATTCATGTCATTTGTACTGTCGTGCCACAAGGGCAGACGTTATGTCACTCGGGAGCAAACACCAGCACAGTAAGAGCAAAAAAAAAGCTCTGGGAACAGAAATGGATCTAAAAATTAATACTGTGCAAAAAAATGGTCTTTGTGGATATCTTTCTGCCAGCCCTGCTTTTTCTTGTGGCAAGTTTGTTTTAGACTTCTTATTGGTAATGTCTGAACTTGAAACACAAAGGTAATGTGTTTTGTTTAAATTCAGATTCTGAGACCATTCGTCTGCCTTATGAGGAAGGAGAGCTGCTTGAATATTTGGATGCAGAGGAACTACCACCTATTTTGGTTGATCTTTTGGAAAAATCTCAGGTTTGAAAGTTTAGTTTTCAAAAAGAACTTACGTATGGTACCCAGATAAACCTTGATTTTTTTGAGTGCTTCACATAGGTGATTGTAAGCACAAGACATAAAACACTTGTGCATTTGAAACTGTAGTATTTAATAACCCAAATAAATATTTTATTGTTGTATAGGAAAAAAAAGTAGTAAATGCTGAGGAGAAGGAGGTAAAAGAGAGATTTCTCTGATTAAGGCTGTGGAACATCTTCAACTCTGCTCTAGCAAAATTTCCTTTATTCTTTGTCATTATGGAATGGTTGGCATGGGAGTTTCTTAGAACTGCATTGCTGGCATGTGCAAACCCTGCTTTTGAAGCTTGTATTTTTGGTATGGCTAGGTACATAGGAAAGACCGCTGGTCTGAAAAACTTAGTTGTTAGTTTTATTCATTGTTTCACTGAATTTTATATGTTAGGTAGCAAACTTCTTTGTAGAGGCAGGAGCAGATTGGTAAATATTTGTTTATTCAAAAGCTGGTGTTTTTCTTTCTACCAGGTTAATATTTTCCATTGTGGATGTGTCATAGCAGAAATACGTGACTATAGGCAGTCTGGTAACATGAAATCTCCCACGTACCAAAGCAAGCACATTCTTTTGCGACCTACAATGCAGGTAAAGAGCCTTGAGTAATTTCTCAAGTGTTACTGTAGTTCCTACACTGCATATGCATTGTTATTGAACATGTATTAAGAAATCCTGTTATTCAGTTGAAAGGTAATTACCATTATGTCTTTTTTCACAGACTTTAATTTGTGATGTGCATTCTATAACAAGTGACAACCACAAATGGACACAGGTAGGTTAGAGGTTATTTAAAAACTTTACAGTGATGTCATAAATACACAACAAAATAAAAATTTATTCGTTTTTTTTTTGTTTAACAATTTTTTTCTGTTTTTTTCTGAGTTAATGTCCACATTCATAGGTATATAGGAACCTAACTAGTGTAAAAGTTGGCATATTTTTATATTTATTAATAGCTGTGTATATTACAGGAGGACAAACTCCTACTTGAGAGCCAACTTATTTTGGCTACAGCAGAGCCTTTGTGTCTTGATCCTTCAATAGCAGTGACCTGTACTACAAACAGACTCCTGTACAACAAGCAGAAGATGAACACTCGCCCCATGAAACGGTAGTTTTCAGCGTAAAGCGTGTTTTCAAAGAAAAATATAAGTGATGCTTTATGTGAAAATTTAGCTCCTCATATGTAATACCTGCTTAAATAGGAATGTGTGAGAAACAGTCAAGAAATTATATCATATTTTTGTATATTATATCATATCAAATGCTCAATATTGTATTATATTTCAGTTACTAGTGGATACTTTAGCATCCTTAGTTTTGTATCAAAGGAAAGTGTAGATATATATTTTTAATGTATTCTGTTATATTACGGTTTGGATTTGGGGTTTTTTTTTGCATAGGTTTTGTGTAAGCAGAGTCAGATGGCAGCTCAGTAATGTAAAATATATAAATGAATCTGTTGCATATTGGTCTCTAATTTGTTAAAAGTTATGTATAAGTTAAATCCTGAATGATCAAATGAAAGGAATTATCTGTCTGACATTCAGGCTAAACAGAAGTGTAAGCATATAAGAATATTGGAAAAATTTAAAATAATGGGGTATTTACTATGTATGAAATGTTAAAATTGTTTCATTTTTGTGCATGGTTGGGCCCTTTTTTATTTCCACAGAAGCCTGAAACATTTGTTCAACATGTTTGTTCTGCCACAAGACCTGCATTCACTCTATAAAAAGGAAACATTTTAATGGTCTGCCACAATTACTAAAATACATAAAACTGGATTTGCATTGAAACACTATGCTAGTGCCAAACCAGTGATAATTTCTAAAAAAAATTAAGTAGTGAAATTGATCAATCTGTCCTTGAAATTAAAACTTGGTGGTCAACAAATATTCCACAAAAAAAAGGAAAAGTGGTTAAATGAATGTGCAGAATGGCATTACTGTACCTATGAGTTTGTCATGAAACAAAGACTAGAGGGTAGTTACTGTATTTATAACTTAACAATTACATAAGTAGTACAAACATCTTTTGATGGAACTGAAATCTATGACAATACACAATTATTTTAAGCTTGGCATCTTCTTAATTACTCATTTTGATGAGGTACTTAAATTATGCATTTTAAAAATAACCCTATTCTTAGTGCCGGAACAGAATACAAGTATATTTTTATCAATATAATCAAGATTTGGAGTTGTGCACTGTAATCCAGGAAAGCAGTTTCAAACTAGTATTTAATAATTTACTAGTCTCAATGTAAGTAGCAGTGCCCTGCATATTTCTGTGTTTGTACACGGGCAGTGGAGAATTTAATGGTTTATGGTTTCACAACATTGTGTGTCATTTTGCCATAGGTGCTTCAAAAGGTACTCAAGGTCCTCTCTGAACAGACAGCAAGAAGTAGCTCACTATTCAACTCCACCTCAGCTCAGACTACTTGACTACTTACAGAAAAGGAAGGAGAGGAAAGCAGCCCAGCAGTATGACCTCAAAATTTCAAAAGCTGGAAATGTACGTGCTCTGAAAAGTAATGTAATACACTTCTAACTATTGAATTAAAGTATTTAATATATTAATCCTGCTTTTTCATCTTCCAGTGCGTAGATATGTGGAAACAGAACCCTTGCTACTTGACTGCTCCTTCTGAAGTAGACGTAAGACCACCAATTGCTATGTACAATTAGCAAGTGTTAGAAATTGTATTATATGGAGAAGTATCTAAGAAGTAACCAGTATCAAAAAATGACATTTAAAAATGGGGAGTGACTTTACCATTTACAATTACTTTTCTGTACTATAAGGTATAAACACAAGTTATGCCACACTGTAATGTATTGCAATTGTAACAGAATATTTTGGATGAAGTAATCAGCACAAACAAATTGTTAGTATTGTTCTTCTGTGGGCTCAATGAGCACATGTCTACTTGAAGTTGTCTGATAGTACAAAAGCCAGAAAAACAAATGAGATTTGTAGGTTATTTAAAAATAAGTCACTTTTCATCCCAGTAGAAATTCCTCTCTTTTGATATGTTATACTATGGGACATTAATATTTTGATTATACAAAATATATATATTATATAAATTTTATACAGAGAATTCTAGTTGAGAGTTCTTTTGTTCACTCTGTGTGCATTTTTCTCTCAGGGACATTCATAATCTTAGCTGCTGGCACTGCTACAACACATACTACTAGTGTACAGAAGGGACTGACAGAATATCCCGAGCTGGAAGGGACCTACAAGGATCATCAAGTCCAACTCCTACTCCTGCAGCACAGGACAACCCCCAAAATCTTACCATGTGTTTTTGTCCAAATGCTTCTTGCACTCGGGCTTGATACTGTGGCCTGCTTGGTGCTGGGGAGCCTGTTCCAGTGCCCAGCCACCCTCTGGGTGGAGAACCTTGTCATAATATCCAGCCTGAACCTCCCCTGACACAGATTCAAGCCATTCTCTTGGGTCCTGTCAGTGGTCACCACAGAGAAGATCACTGTCTGCCCCTCCTCTTCCCCTCACAAGGAAGTTGTAATGGCAGTGAGATTCTCCCCTCAGTCTCCTCCAGGCTGAACAGACCAAGTGACCTTCAGCATCCTTGTGGCCTCCCTTTGAGCACTCTCTAGTAACTTTATATCCTTCTTATTTTGTGGTACTCAAAGCTGCCCCCAGCACTTGAGGTGAGGCTGCTGCAGTGCAGAGCTGAGCGGGACAATCCCCTCCCTTGCCCAGCTGGTGATGCTGTGCCTGATGCCCCTCAGGACAGGGTTGGCCCTTCTGGCTGCCAGGGCACTGCTGGCTCAGATTTGACTTGCCACCAACCAGGGCCCCCAGGTCCCTTCCCACAAGTCTTGTCTAGTATACTGAGATTTTTTTAAAAGACTGTAGACTAGAAAAGACTGTAGCTTTGGCCATCACAGGGCTGGCAAGAATGCAAATTAAACATGAAATGACAGTGTGAGTTTTAAAAAACAAACCTCTCTTTTCACTTCAACTGTGTTGTACCTGACTTAATCAGAGGTTTTAGGAATTACTGCTGTTGTGAAATTTTGTAACCATTCCACATTGCGGGCAATGATTTCAATCTGTAGTCTGAAACCATGTTTCACTCTTTTGTTAAGTTCAGCATAGCAAATAGGGTGTAATGCTATAAATGTAAAGTTCTGAAGGTTCTGCAGTTAAGTTTCTGTGAATTTATAACATAGGGAATTCTTTCTTTTCTCATCTCTCTGTTTTCTTTAAGGTGGAAAAATATGCCAAAGTGGAAAAGTCTATCAAGTCTGATGACTCACAACCAACTGTCTGGCCAGCACACGTGAGTAGTTTAGGCCTTTGGCCAAACTTCACTGTCTCTAGTTAAAATGCCTCTTATTTCAACAAAATCAGTGTAATGTGGAATAATCTTCCCTCTCCCAATTTAATTAATCTTCCATGTGTTACAGAGACATGGGGAGATTACCAGAGATACTTGTACTTTTATGCAATAAAGCAAGCATGTAATCAGTCTGATTTCCTCAGATTTTCCAGAAATACAAGGATAAGCAGCTTGTACTAAAGAAAGGATAATAATTTACATGGAGCAGTACTTTGCACAACAAATGGCTTTCTTTACTCAGACACTCAAAGGCTGATGAAAAAGCTTTATTGAAATCAAAATGTTAAATTTTGGAAGAGATTAATATTTAATGCCTCTTACAAAAAACTCTTTCTGCAATGTTTAAGTTGAACCTTAAGATTTTTGGCACAAACTACATGATTTGATCAGAAGTACTAATATAATATAATCAGACATAAATAACTGATTAATTTTTTATAATTTCAGAGGCAAGGTACTATCTTTATTAACAACATGCATCATGATATTTTTGTAGTTGCATATTGGAAAACAGAACTTAATGTTCAGTTCCAACATTTTACCCTGAACATTTTTCACATTGTCATAATTCATATAAAATTGTTTCTGCATATGTTTACCCAGTCTGCCTTTCCATGTCTAACATGATTGTTTGGGGTTTGCAATATTTTTGTATTTTTAAGAGACTATAAACTCCTTTTTACTCTTATCCTGTTAATATAGCTTCTGGAACCAGTTTCATTTTAGGTAATGCACCTCTTTCTATAGAGTGTTACATACTTTCAGAGTTACTTAGAGAGTGTGTCTTATTCTATATTGTATATAGAGCTGGTCTGTTTTACTCCCTGTTTTGGCTAATGCTTGTTCAAGACTTACTAGACTTACTACAAGACTTACTAGGTCATTCTGTCTTTTTAGGAAATGAAGGATGATTATGTGTTTGAATGTGAAGTTGGTAATCAGCTTCAAAAAACAAAACTGACCATTTTTCAGTCTCTTGGCAATCCCTTGTACTATGGTAAAATTCAGACACTCAAAGGTGATGAGGAGAATGACAACCTATTAACTCCATCACAGTAAGTTGCACGTTCTTTTTTAAACTATGCTGTGATCCAATCGGTGAAGGAAAACAAACATTACTAACCATTTTCAGTCATGAAAATACTCTAGAGCTGCATGTCTGATTTAAGATTTTTTTAACAAAAAAAACCCAAACCAAAATGTGTACAAAGCAACCATCTTCAAATATGCTTTCATGTTAAATTAGTGCATTTTACATTAGAGATACACTGAGGGGAAAATAAGACCACCAGCAAATCCAGTCATGCAAATTGTGGAGACATTGTTGCCGCACTCTTTTTTGGTGATACTCAGAATTTTAATTGTTCTCAAAATTTGCTTGATGCTATGAAAGCATAAGGCTTGACTATATTCTGTTTACTCTTAGATCCAGTTAAATTAAATAAATGAAGAAAAACATGCGCTTCTAAGAAGCTTCATAATTTTGAATTGTTTGGAATATGCTGGTTTTGGCTGTGATTCTACAAAGATTCTCTGTGCTTGGCTCTTTTTGTTGTATGTACCAGATTATTTGTGTGGAAGAACCTGTGCAGCAGAGTAGAGCCTATAAATTTCAGTAAGGCAAGGGGCAGTGAGACTGAGCAGACTTTTTAGTTCTGCTAATGAAAGTTATTTTTATCATCTAGTATGTAATCATTCTCTTATATTTATGAAAATCTTAAAATAATTAAGTATTAAGAATATTTTATCCACAGACTTGAGCTATTTACTGTTTGTTTCCAGTGGTTTAACCCCAGCTGGTAACTAAGCACCATGCAAGCACTCACTCTCTCCTCCCCTGGCCTCCCTGGTGGGATGGGGGAAAGAATAGCAAGGGTAAATTGAGGAACCATGTGGGTTAAATACAGTTTAGTAGGTAAAGGAAAATCCACATATGCAAACAAAGCAAAACAAGGAATTCATTCACCACTTCCTATGGTCAGATAGGTGTTTTCATGTCTCCAGGAGGGCAGGCCCCATCACACCTGATGGTTACCTGGAAAGACAGATGCCTTCTCTGTATATGCTCCAGCCCTCTCTTCCTTTTTGTCCTGGCTTTATATGCTAAGCAGGATGCCATATGGTATGGAATATCCCCTGCTTTGGTCATTTGGGGTCAGGTGTCCTTGCAGTATCACTTCCCAACTTCTTGTACACCTCAGCCCTTTTGCTCATAGGAGACAGAAATGACCTGTGTAGGTACCACTTAGGAATAGCTGAAACACCCATGTATTGCTAACACTGTTTTCAGCACAAATCCAAAACAGCCCTGTATCAGCCACCATGGAGAAAACTGACTCTACCCCAGCCAAAACCAGCACACATACTTAGTACTGATCTTCCCTGAACAACAGTGCTAGCTTAAGAGTTCTGTAATAAGGCTGGGAATTAAATCAGTTTAGAGGTTTTAGATGCCTGGAGGGTTTTGGAAATAATCGATAAGACATTGACAAAGTTCATCAAAACTTGAATAGCTCCTCATTAGCAAACTGCCATATGAAATGAAAGGTGAAGTAAGCATTTTTGTTATTCAGTAAAATAAAATGGGGTTTTTTAATAGTTTTTTTGTTTTTGGAGCTGGAGAAAGAAAGTTCTGTAAAGTTAAAAGGCACAGTAATAAGTTTGCAAGCCATAAGTGTTATGCAAAAAAGAGACACTTGTTTAGGAGGTCTGGAAGACCACAGGGAACTGGAATTAGCATAATTAAAATCAAACAATGGAAACTGAATGTTTCTTAAAATATTATGCATAAGGCTGTTTTTGACATCCCCTTAGGACACTTGTATTTCAGTCTGAGTGTACTGGTATGATGTTATTTTATACATAACTTTTCCTTTGTACTTTTTACACTAATAATTCTGTAGCAGTTACTCTCATTTTTTTAAAAATATAAAATCCAAAATTTCTATATTCTGCCTTTTGCTTTGTAGGTAATTGACTGTTAAAGGAGAGCATATTAGATCATGTGTGTATATATTGTATATATAGATAGGAATTCAAATGTGTATTTCAAGTACTGAATTTTACCCAGTCCATTGAATGGATACTTTATCATTTGTATTTTGAGCAGGTATGAAAAAAACACAGCACTGTCATTTGTTTGAAGCCTTGTAATAATAAAAATATGTTCTTTTAGTCCAAGTCATGACTGAAAATGTACTTTACATTTTAGGTTCCTTATTGGTTCGAAGACTGATGCTGAAAGGTAAATTAATATAGTTTGTGCAGCTATTTGTGATGACAAATAGTAAGTTTTGTTCCTTTTTGGCAGTTATGACTGCCAGTGTTATGGTTTGTGGAAACAGATGCAGAACAAATGAGGAAAAATAAGAGGAATTAGTCATCATAACAAGAAGTAGGATAGTGTGGAGTTTCTGTATTTAACAAGCAAGGAAGAATAGAGGACATCAAATATGTGAGTACAGCGTGTGCTACCTGAACTTTGAGAGCACTTAGCAGTAATTTCATCCTGCCATTTGGTATGGTAAATTAACAATGATGGAAATAGTTCATTTGAACTTGTCATTTGAAGTGTAATCTAGGTTTTAAGATTTATATGTCTTAGTTTTGTGCATTGTGCATGTCTTGATTCAGCCTTCCTAGAGAAGCAAGTAATAAAACAGTTTTTCAGCATATTTTAGTTGTAGAATGAGTAGGAGTAGCAATTCAGGGATAACTGAGGCAGCAAAATTAGTGGGTTTTAAGTGTTTGTCAGCATGCATCACCCTAGATTGCTTGTGCATATGAGCACAGAACCATTAAAAAGCAATCTCTGTCAGAGCCAGTTGTGGTTTTGTGCCTCTGCAGGATACCTCCAGCTGATGTACATGCCATAGCTCTTGTTCCCCTGCACCCCTTATGTGCCTGGCAGGGAAATGAGTCTTTGATTTGATCAAAAACCAGTAATAATGTTCTTTTTTTAAATAGGTAATTTTGATTAAGAAACTCTTTGCTTATATTCTCTCCTGCCTCCTTTGTGCTGATAATTTTGCTGGTTTTTCTGTAAGCTAAACTGGAGGGGATTGGTTGTCTGAAAAGTAAAAGACTGTAACAAGAGCCTGGTTTAAACTGGCATTGATTTCCTGATCATATTTATCACTGGGTTGCACAAGTCCTTTTGTCAGAATAAGCCACAGAGTTTCAGGGACAAGGACAAGAAGAAGCAGTAGAGGAGGGCAGGATGACCTTTTTCAATTACGTGGCATTTTACTACCCTGAAAGGAGTAGTAAACTGTAATTTTGAGTCAGTCTAAAATCTAATTGCTAAAAAAGGTGCACTGTCCCCTTTCTTCTGTTGTGTGTTTTGGAACCCTTGTTTATGTCTGCATTAGTCAGGTAACAGCACATGACAGAAGCAGGGCTATATCAAAATATTTCATCACATTTGGGTGTCAGGTAATGGAAGTATTCCCGCAGGTTTTCACTGAAGTCTAGTCTGCCAGAGTCTAAGTGACCACAGCACTTCAGCTTGATACTTCAAGGTCACGTTGTATGTATATTCTGCTCATCTTTGTGAAACAGTATTCCCTCAATTTGGGTGTTTTAGATTAGTAGAGATGTACTATTTGATTCATTTTGGTAGAATAGTATTTTAAACTTGTTCACCTGATGCTTTATCAAAATGTTTGTCATAATGTTCCCAGAGGAGTGATTGTTCAGCCCTTGCATTTCGACTCCTCACCTGACACAGAGCTCAAGCTAAAGGAGGGTTGAGTGTTCCACAGGCAGCACAAGCAGAAGAGACACTTCTATAAAAAGATTCTGGACCTCTGTAATAAAAGGGGAATGGGATCCCCGTTGACTGATGGGGAGAACTGATCAATGGATCCCCTTGAGAACTTTGGGATCAAAGTTATCAAGTTGCTTTTGGGATTGGAACTGTTCTGTCTATTGCTTTCCAAATTCCTCTAATAGAGTATTTCTCACATTGTATTTTACATTAGAAAAAAAAGATTAAAAGTTAAAATGGAATAAATCGAAGAGCCTAGGAATATAATACAGGAGCCCTGTAGAAAGATACAAAGAGATATAAATATGTTTTTTATATGTGCATCTCTGTGTTATGTAGAGATATGCTAACATAATATATAAAATGTATGACTATAACATACACAATTATGTGTTTATCTCTACGTATCTTCTTAGAAGTTCAAAGTTGTTAATCTTTTTATGTCCTTATTGTTTGTTTCAGGGTGGTGAACCAGTACCAGGAGTTAGTGCAAAATGAAGCTAAATGTACTGTGAAAATGTTTCATAATTCAAGTGGATCAGTCAGTCATCTTTCTCCAGGGAAGGAAATGGAAGTGAGTTTATCAAGTTACACATTTCTTTTATTTATCCTTAATTATTGAATTATTAGAATAATTTTTGTTATCCACATTTAACAGTAAAATAACCTAAAAACGTCATCCTGAATGAATTTTTAAATGTGTTATGGTCATGATCATTCAGTGTGAGTATATTTGAAAAGTTAGTGGAAAGCATTTATGTTTTCAATGTTCTAATGTTGTCTTCTGGCTGTTTTGAGGGGTGGGGGGTTTGCTGTGTATCATGTAGTTAGCTCCAAAGTTTTGTTTTAGCATTTTCCCCTGTTCAGATGAAACTTTCATAGAGCAGTATAGTAAAATGCAGCTGTGTGTCTTGTTTTTCAGGTCAGTAAACACAGAAGCAGATGGAGTAGCTGAACTTCTTTTACCTTTTAGAAATTCAAATTATTTTCTCTTCAATTTGAAGAGGAAAACTTAAAAAAAAACCAACAAACAAAAAACAAAGGCAAAAAAAACTTCAAACAAAAAAAAAGAAAAAAAAAACCTAACCAGACAAAAAAAGCCACCAGAAATCTTCCAAAACATAAGTCCCAACAACTTTAAAGTGTGTATGTTTACGTGCACACACATTTCTACATTTCCAGTGTAAATTCTTGCAATTCCAAATTTTCCTGCCTGTTGGAATTGCCCTGTATTTGACTTGCTGCTTCTGGCCTTTTTTGGTCAGAGTCAGTACTTCAGCAGTGAGCTGTATGTTATGCTCCAGCTAGTAAACCAGATTTGTATCCACTGGGGTATTTCCTTTGTGACCCTAAATACCTACCTATGAATTAAATTTCCCCTAGATACTTACTTATGAACTCCAGCTCTGAAAGGGGCAGTTCCTGGTGTCAGCCAGACCAGCAGCATTCCAATGCCAGCAGTTGCAGAAAGGGATATGAATGTTTCTCTGTAGGAGTGCACGCATACAGGCGTGTACGTGCACGTATGTGGATCTACATTAAAATCATGAAGTGATTGGGGTGGAAGGGTACTTGTGGAAGTCAATTGGTGTGCCTTTCCAAGCCCCCACCAAAAGCTGGACCAGAGTTACTCAAGTTACTGTATTTAATGACCTAGTCATCATTGGAATGGGACGTTGATCTTTATTTTCAAAATCATGAAAGCGGATTTTAATAGAAGAGAAAGGTAGTCCTCAGAGTTTTCCTCAAAAGAGTCTTTTTTATAAGCAAGCAATTTTAAAATTAAAGGGACTGTTTCTTATTACTGAGAATCAGTGGAAGCTAAGCTTACCAAAATGGGTGATTCTGTACAATGCTCTTGATTTCTTAGCTCATGCACATCTAGTTGAGGCTCCAGTATTGAAATATTCCATTCGCTATGTTGCCAGCCTCATTTTCTAGTGTCAGCAGTTTGTGAACTGTATGTTTGTGTAGACATTACATCTATTTATGGATTGCTTTATACCTGCTTTATAGGTAAAAAAACATAGACTGTACCTGTGAATGTGTTTTACTGCTGAATCTTTTGACAGTGTCAGCTACTGGAATAATGGATTTAGGGTCTGTTGTGAGTGACTGAGAACTACAGACTCGAGTAGCTGAAGTAGATTTATGTTCAGACAACCTGATAATTAGGTTATAAGAACAAACAAAAAGGCTGCATCTTCTCTCTAAAAATCTGAAATTCTGGTCCCACTGAAGCCAGTGGGGAAATGTGTCTTGATTTCTCTGCATTCAGGATTTTCCTGAACTTACTTGAAATCCTGCTCCCAGAATGAAGAATTCTGATCCTGTTCTTTAAGTCTGTCTTGGTTGAAAATGGCAGGTATATACACAATGAATGAATGAAATGATGTAATTTTTCAAGTAAAATCTAAATGTTCTATTACTTCAAGTATATTTGTCACTTTTGCGTTTGTGAAAATCACTCCAAAGAATTTCAGAATTATGGAGAAAAGTGAAACTCTTTAATTATTTTACTTATTTCTTTGCTCAGTTTAAATTTTTACCAGCACTGTCATGCTGCTTCTTGATGGTAAACACTTTATGTAAAGAGAGTTCATCTGAAATGTCTGAAGGGAATTTTGTCGTAGTTCTGAGAAGCCTTAATACAAACCAGTCTAATTGTCTTTTCTGTCAGCTGTGTGGAAGCTCTCATCATTGCTGTGGTATTGTTAATTTCTTTTTCGTCCCAGCAGCCAGAAAGTGTATCAGGCTCTGTTCAGTCTTCAGTACTGGGGAAAGGTGTAAAACACCGACCTCCTCCTATCAAATTACCTTCAAGTTCAGGAAGTAGCTCTTCAGGTAATTATTTTTTGACTAAAGTGTCTCATTTTAACATGTTCTGCCTGTTGTAAAATGACAGGATATCCCTTCAGTAAAGACTTAATAAAAAAATACCAGCATTTTATCTGTGAGAAAAGCATGGTTTTTTGTGTGGGTTTGTTTTTTTTAATTTCTGATTATACTGTTCACAAAATTGTATCCTAATATTCAAGTTAACATGTACTCACAGAATAGTAATGTATTTTAATTACGCTTTTTCAGGTAATATTTTTAGTTCACAACAGTCAAGTGGCCATCTAAAATCCCCAACTCCACCTCCTCCTTCTAAGCCTCCCGGTCTTTCTCGGAAACAATCTATGGATCTTAATCAAGTTAGCATGCTCTCTCCAGCTGCCATGTCTCCTGCGAGCTCTTCACAAAGTGAGTCACGACCTAAATTCTCCATTAAATCTTAGGCTTTTGCATAAATGCTTCCTGAGATAAACTTTTTAACCTGTGGAATGATGAAATTTAAGTGTACAGCGTACCCTAAATTGTATAAGTTGTGCAGCTTTAGGCAGGTCTCTTGTTCACTGTATGTATTTCATGTTTATTGTAACTGTGTTCGTTCTCTGTATATATATGTATGCACCCTCTGTGTATACGTTTTAATACATTTTATGCAATTAGCATGATCTCCTCATATATGAAAGGCTGGTAGATGATGTGATGAGATAAAATTCCAAAGTGTAGATTTTTTTTTCCTCCAGTGTAAAAACAGTATGTTAGATCAATTTGCCTTTACATAATTTAAGCATCTGGTTTTTAAAATGTTATAGGAGCTGATTCAGTTGTGTATCTATGTATGTATATAATCTGATCAGTCCCGAGGTGATGATACAATAAACGATAAGATGATTTTTTAAAAACACTCCTACACTGTTTTACAAATCATTGCTGATTGCAAGTGTGGTGGTGATGCTGCTGATGATAGCACCATATTCTCAGGTGTTAAAATGCAAATTTCAATCAGAAGTGACATCCTAGTTAAAGTATTTTCGTTAACACTGACAGGATCATTGTAATCACAGCTGTAGATCATAAACAGTTTCTAAAACATGTATGCGTCTTGAGCCATTTTGTGAACAGATCTGTACAAAGAGGAAACTGTAGCTGCAGCTTCTCAGTCTTTTTATGAATAACTGTATACTGCACATTCCAGTATCCTGCACGGTATTACAATATGCTTTTTGCATTAAATAATTTAAAATCTGGGTAGCTCAAAAGGTGTAACTTCTCTGCCTTCTTGTTTTGCACAAGATAAAAAAGAAAACTTAGGAAAGTTTTCTTCCAAAATATTGAGTCTGGTTTTATGTTAGTATTATGAATTGTGTAAATCTGCTGCACACAGTTGTTATGTTAAGGCTCTGGCCACCATTCATATTTATTTCCTTTCTTTCTGCAGGACATGAAAGCTAAAAAAAAAAAAAAAAGAAAACCAAAAAAAAGCTCAAGCTTTTTTGCGGTTTTGTTTTGTTTTTCTATTGATAGACTTTGCCTACTGCATTCACAACAAATACAGCTGTATGTGCTACATTTAAGCAGAGGGAATTACACAGTAGCTTTTAAAGATGCAGTATTATCCTCTGGTTCTTAAATATTAATTAATTGCTTTTTATTTGATCAATATTTGGCAAATGGCAGTTTGACTATCTGATGAAATTTAGATCAGCTCCAGGATTATTGAAATAGTACATGTTCCTGCTGACTCTTGTTTTTCATATGTTTTTAACATGATGCTATTGTGTAGGCAGTACATGGATCCTTTTTGTTTAACAGTTTAGGACAAACATTAATTAGGTTAAAATGGTCACTAAGAAATTATTTTAAGTATTCCTGAATGGAATTACAACTTAACATACAATAAATTATGGAAGCCTTAAAGGAAAATAGAAATTGGTGTATGCCACAAGGAATGAAGCATGGAGAATGGGTTTTCTTTGTGATTATACTGCATCCTTAACAATGAGTGTGTGCTGCAACACTTGTGTCGTGTAGAAATTAACACTTGGAGTCTAAAAAACAGAAGAAATTGTCAGTGCTAAGTAAGATTCCATTAACCTTATTATACAAAAAAGGACTGGCCTTTTATAACAAACTAGCACTTTTTATTTTTCTCAATGAGCAGGGTCTGGAACTCCTAAACCATCTACTCCTACTCCAACCAACACCCCTTCATCGACCCCACACCCTCCTGATGCTCAGAGCTCAACTCCTATTACCCCTTCTGCCACCCCCACTCCCCAAGATTCAGGCTTCACCCCTCAGCCCACTTTGTTAACCCCGTTTGCTCAGCAGCAAATGTCTCTGAGCCAGGCACTGCCTGTAATGACCATTCCTCTTTCCACCATGGTAACATCCATTACTACAGGAACAACCTCCACCCAGGTCATGGCAAACCCTGCAGGACTTAACTTCATCAATGTAGTGGGCTCTGTGTGGTAAGTCTTTTGTTATGATGGTTTCTGAATTTACCGTGGGGGTTGGTTGGTTGGTGGGAGGGAGTGTGGTCTAGGACTGTCCACCATCCATTAGGGTAAATATTTTTTAGGATCCGCAGTACAAAAAAACATCATTCACCTTGTAATTACAACGTGAAGAGCCACTAGAAACTATCTGCATTTCCCAAATAGAAGTCACCTACTATTAGAACATTGAAAAGATCTATTAAGAAAGGCTTTTATTGCTTTCATCTTTTTGGAGTCATATAGGTTCATTTCTCTCTGAGAACTTTTTTTTATTAATCAGAGAGGAGGTAGAATATCATATGCAGGCCAATCTAAATGGAAAATGGGAACAGATTTGTTTTTATCAACTTAAAAAAGCACTGAGCTTAAGCAGTCTTTGATCCTTAAAACTCATTCTGTGGTATGAAGAAAATAATAAATTCTGTATGGTATAACCTGAATGGTATAACAATGTATGGTATAACATGAACTGCTTTTTAGACTAAGGAAAATTCTACGATTACAATGGTCAGTGTAAGGCACATCGTGTGCTTTAGTGCAGGTATCTGACATTAAAATTATCTAGCCAAGGTGTTCAGCAGTTGGTCACTGTTGATAAATTAGAGATATTTTCAATAGGGCAAAAAGAGAATGCAAACCTGTTCCTTTTATAATAGTACACCCATTTTGAAAATCTTTTAGTATTTCCAGAATAAAAGGACCACTTGTGGTTTTAGCTTCCTTAGTTGATAGCAAAGAAGAAAAAAACCTGTATATGCCAATAATATGGAATGTATTTGTTATGCTCTGGGCAAAATATTTTTTTTTAAGCTGCAGTGCTGTTTTATCCATAATGACATAATTTACAGCAAGCAACTGATCTCCTTGGCATAAGACAGAGGGCAAAAAATTGAGTTATTCAAGTTTACTCGTGCCACTTGTGTTTGATGTGTTGTCTTTCCTCTTCTACAGTGGAGCACAGTCACTGATGAGTGGTTCAAACCCTATGTTGGGGTGCAACACTGGTGCCATAGCCCCTGCAGGTATAAATCTGAGTGGCATTTTACCCCCAGGAGGTCTGGTACCAAGTGCGCTGCCCGCTGCAATGCAGTCTGCCTCTCAAGCAGGTCAGTGTGACTGAGTGGAAAAGCCACCCTTCAGACAGGGCCAGTGTGAAAACATCTTGTGAGAAAAATGGACTGAAGTGGCCATTGTGTGAAAAAGTTGTGTATTTGATGGCTGGAGCTCAGAAGCAACAAACATGCTTTTGCATTCAAGGTGTAGGCCGTGTTGGAGATTGTTTGAAGATGTTTTTTGGTGAGCTAGGCTGGGGATACATAGTCAAAATCTGGATTGGTGCGCTCAGTAGGATGTTTGAGAGAAACTCCAAATTCAAATGCAATTTTTGAATTGCATCTGCCAAAAAATGGAACTGAATTTTTTGCCAAAAAAAAAAGCATGATTGAACTTAGAGGCCTCACTTTTTAAATGTATAGGGCATTTTACTCTGGCCCTGGTACTGCTTTATTCTTGTACAGCAGTTAAGTAGCTCCTTACTGCCTTCAAATGCAACTATATAAATCTTAAAAGCACAATTTAAAGTATCAGTTTATTTTTTCTGAACATATAATAAAGAAAAAAATCTAATGTATGATTATAGAATGAGAAGGGTAAAAGACTTCAAGATATCCATCCCTTTTGCAAAGACAGTCAAATCTGTCTAAGCCATACTGAACCAATGCTGATCTAAACTGTATTTAAGTACCTTCACTAAAGAAGATTCCAGTCTTCCTCAGTAGCTCCTTGGAGTGGTTCATTATCCATGCAGAATGTTTCTTTCTAATTACAGTGCATCTCCTGAATTGCAATTTTTTTTTCTCCTATGCCTTTCAGATGTGAAAAATAGTTGTTCACTCTTTCTCTTTCTCTTTACCTTCTAAGTATCAAACATGCTGTCATGTCCCACATTTGTCTTCTCTTTCTGATAGGTCGTATTTTTCAAACCTTTCATAATCCTGTCACTCTTTTCTAGACTGTCCAATTTGCTTACATCCTTCTTAAAATGTGATAACCAAAACTGGACACAAGCCTGAGCTTGGCTGATACACCACTGTGGAGCACAGCAGAATAAATGCATCTCATCTCTTTCACAACATTCCTGTTAACATTTCCCCAAATGAGGTCTGCCTATTTTTTATCTGTATTTTTTACAACAGCATTACCTTAACCTTAGAATGGCTTTACTGGTTTAGGCCAAAAATCCATCCAATCTATATTCTGTCTCTGACAGTTGCCATTAGAGGATACTGAGGAGAGAGTATAAGATGAGGCAAAAGTGTGAAGTGAAATATCCATTGTCTACACTTGTACCTCTTCTGGCAATCTACAGCTTTGAGACTTTCTCAGCTGAAGAAAATCCACATGGATCTTTGTGCTTAATATCCCGTGCTAGATTTCTAGTCTGTGGATTTATCTGATTGGTTTTTGAATCCATTAAATTTTTGCAATCTCTACAGCATCTTGTGACAGTGAATTTTATAAATGTAAACTGTGTGAAGAGGTTCTTTTCTTTTGTGTGCTCTGTAGTTTGTGATATGGATGATTTGAGTATGTTTGTGACTTACTGTAACTTCTCATGTCCTTTCTTGCTGTATAGACACAAAGCTAGTTACAATTTTGTACTTGGTCATTTGTCTTTTTTTAATTCATTGTTACTGAGTTTTGGACCATTTCTTCAATTCACAAAGATCGGTTTTAGTCTAGTTCTGTCCTTTCAAGCACTACCAACCTCTACCAGTTTGGTGTCACAGATTTTCACATGCTGTGCTGTCATCCACACAACAGATGTGAGTAGTGAGCTGATCTGGGTCTGTGTAAGACCTCCAGGGCTTCCGTTTGATAGCTGCTGTCTTAGGGAAGCATTGCTCAGATTTGGGGTGGGATTGTTTTCTGTTAAATGTTCGTAAGAGTGTATTACTTCATTGAGCCCTTGGATTTTTTTGGATTTACTGTACAAACAGTAAAACTTTTTAAAGACAGAAGGATCACTGAAAAGTAACTGCTGTGGTGTTCTCCACAATCACCTTCATGTAAATGCGTTAACAGGTTATAGGTCACAGGGTACAGTGGTCAGTAGTGATACACATTTCTTTTCATTTAGTCAGCTCTTTAGTGCTTTGAGCCTGAATAACTATGAACTGCATTATGGAAAATGCAGCATTGTATTAAGTATGAAATTTACACTTGCCAGTTTCCCAACTTCCAAATGTTTACAAATAGTCCCAGTGGAAAGGTGTACTGCAAAGCACAAATACAACTGAGTAAAGACTCACTACTAATAAAAAGATGTTTTCTTTAACAGGCAGTCCATTTGGTTTGAAAAATACATCAAATCTTCGGCCCTTAAATCTTCTACAGGTAATTGATATACTTGGACACAATAATAATGATAATTTCATACCTTTCTGTAGAGACCTGCTTAGTGCTGCTTACTGCGCTGCCCCACACAGATCTTTGGAGCCAGTTGGTCCAACCATTTACTGCAAATCTTAATTGCTTATTTAAAAGTAAGAGAAAAGACTACTTCCACAGAGATACCAGGTGGAAGTTATAGGAAGTTATATTCCTAGCTCAGAACAATGCAAATAATTCTCAGTAACAATCTAAAGATGCTGACATTTGGATTCAAAAGATTAATCCTAAAATAGAATCTTTCAAGATTTGCCTAAGCTTTTATTGCAGATCATTCTTTATACTAAAGTTACAATTTTACTGTTCAAAATAGTGTAGTAGAATCACTCAGAGGTTACCCAGAGAATGCCTGAAAGCCAAGCTCAGCATGCACAGGTAGCTGCAGTAACAGGTTTAAAGAGCTTCTGCTCATGGAAATGGAAGTTCACATAATGTAGGGAGTTTAGAAGGTCTGTAAATGCTTTCTTACCACTAAGCATACATACAAACATGAGCAGACCTTGTTTGTTATGTCAGAGTTGCATTTAAAAGCAGAACGGGGACTGTTTGTGGAACTGGGTAGAGTTCCTGAACCTTGAAGTCAGCTGCCAATGCAGATGCACAATTGCACCTTCAGCGTTCCACATATGTTGCATCATGCTTCAAAAAATTATTACCAGCTTTGCTTCTTCCTCTTCCCACTCCTGTACACACTCCAGAAACATGGAAAAGGGCAGGCACAGGAGGCAGTTAAGTCAGACTAGAGCTCTTCTGTAGAATTAAATTCTTGTATTCAAGTGATTCCACATTGAAGACATCCTTTCAAGCTAGCTCTGCCACTCATATAAACCAAGAACAATTTGGCTGAAATAAGTGCAATTAAAGCTGGGGTAAGGGAGAGGAATCAAGGCCATTTCACTACTAATAAAATACAGTGGAATATTTTAAAAGTGGAAATTATATACAGTGCTTTTGAAGACTGGCATTTACCTTTCCAGTATCAGTACAGTATCTGCCATTTTAATTAAAATCATTAAAATGTATTTTTCTATGGAAATATCTTGCTATAAATTCATCCAAGTTTGTTTTCAGAGCATGAGGCTTTTTCACAAACAGCAACAATTGTAAACTGATTGATTTTAAAGGAACTATAAAACAAAAACCAAGCCTCTAGGAAGTACATCACTATCAATACTATGTTCATCCTAGAATAGTGGGAAACTCAGCAGTTTGATTGAATTATGCCTTTTGTTTTTAATCTTCAACAGCTTCCAGGTGGTTCACATATTTTTAACCCACTCCAGCAGCAGCTGTCACAGTTTTCTCCACAGCAGCAGTCTCAGCAGCCTGTACAGCTGCTGTAGCCTCTCAGCTACAACCTGTAGCCCTCAGCAACAGGGAGAACAGGTGTGTGCTAACAGCCCTTAGTCTGGGGTACATGGATGAAACAGTTTCTCCTATTCTCCCCATCTCCACAAGTAAATGAGCCCTTACCCAATAGATATGAAGAAGAGGGGGAGGAAAGTCTTCCTCCTAAACCCCCTCAAACGGCAAAGACTGCAGTGGCTCTGTTGCTGTGGCTGGAGCTGGGTTATACTCCTTTATTTATATCCCATATAGAAAAGCTGTTACAAAACAACTGGCTGAGCATTGTCTAACTGTCATGAAGGGAGCCAGCCCCACTGCAGGAGCAGTGTAAAATCAGCTTAGTGCTACGTTTATCATAATCAGATGAACAGAGAAAAAATGCAGTCAGGGTTATTACAGAATAACTAAAACTTGTTACCGCCACTGTGTGAGTTGGCTTTATACCCTCACTGCTGTAGTTCAACAGAATTTTCTTTGCACCAAAGGAAATATCAGTTGTCTTTAAAGCTGTAATCTTAAGACATTAGCTCTACTGCAGCCTGTAATTAGTGTTAAAGGCTTTAATCACTCAGGAGTTCTAAAGTCTTGATAGAGACCAATCTGTATTCAAAATTACAAATTTTGAGTGATCAGCTGCACCTTAAAAATCCTAAGGTGCAGGTAGCAGGTCAGTACTTAAAAATCCTAATCGACACTGATGCAGCAGATTAGGAATACTAGCTGCTCTGTTTTTGTGTTCTTCTTCCCAGACATAATACCCTTTACTGGATACTCAAGTTTGTCATAATTTCACTTGTGCTACTGTAGACTGTTCATAAATAAGATGCCTCTTTCAAATGTTTTATGGTATATAACCTCCTGTGCCACAGGCCTTGTTCTGGATTGTGGGACAGTTTAATGGGAAAGTTTCAGATTTGTTCTCACCATCCAGATCTCTGAATGCTATTTAGTAGTTGAGTTACTGGAAAAAAAACATGGGACCTTGTACAGTTGGGTTTTATTTTCTGGACATTGAACATCAAGGGCATTTCCAAAAAGGCTGGTGTAAGCATAGTTCTTGTGGCAGAAAGTTCTGGAGAAAAACAATCTCTGTTTTGGTTAAATTGCCCTAAGGAACTTCTCTCATACCTTGCATGATAGAGTAGGAGGTCATTGACTAAAATGAGCTATTATGAACACTGGATGCCTTAGCTTTTATAAGGACAAGAATGTATGTACTCACAGTGCTTAGTGGAAAAAACTTATGCCCAAAAAGAACACCACCTTTCTGTGCTACCAACATAATATAAATATGCATTCTCATCTCATTCTTAGGGGTTTTCCCCATATGGTGGTTCTATGACTCTTAGTCATCATGGAGGTGATGATGTTTCAATGAGCTCTTTTGGTCTGGTTTTCCTAGATCTTAGTGGCATTATAATGTAATGGTAAAGAAGCATTGCAATTCCTGGACTGCACCAGCTTTTTTCTGACTGATAAGCCAGGCAGTTTTCTTGCTTTGTGCATGTAACGCTTTTATTTCCCTGTGTTATAGATCAATGCATAATTTAAGCTCTAGAAGAGGTCATAATTTAGCACCCTTTGACTTCAGGAGACACTAGGTCAGACTACAGTAATTCCTTTTAAGTGATGACTGTGAAAACTCTCTGTTCTGAAAATGTAATTTTAAAAGCAGGTTTTGTATTTTTATGAAATTAAGGAGTGTGTGGCACAGTATAAACATGGGAGTGTGTCAGGCTTTGCATAGGTTGATTGATAAGGACCTTTGCACATGGATGATTTCAGGGTCCCCCAAAGACTTTTGGGGCTGGGAGTGGGACAGGAAATCTGTTAAAAGATTACAACCAAAAAGTGTAGTCTCTGCTAGACTGCAGAGAAATTGACAACTACATGGGACTTCTTCTGGGTAACAGGAGCAATACCATTTCTGCCAAAACGAAGCTGTTTTGGGGTGTTCAATTATCTGTTTGTTCTACTGTTAGTCACTACATTATAGCCTGCATCTACATGCACTGGATGAGTTAGCATTAAATGCTTTTAAATGGCACTTCAGAAGTTTGCCTTCACACTGGCTTTATTTGCTTATTCCTTGTAAAAGTTTGGTAATAAGGATCAAGCTTTTCATTTTTGCTAGGGCTCTGACCAAGGTCCATCCAATCAAGATCAGGCATTATCTGCCCAACAAGCTGCTGTAATTAACCTGACTGGAGTAGGGAATTTTATGCAACCTCAAGCCACAGGTATGTGCTTGCTGAGCCCCCTTTTGTAGCTAAGTGTTTATGTTGATAAATTCACACTGAAATGAAGTTTGGTCTTAAGGAAGTCTTATGTTAGATCAGAATGATTTACTGTTTATTATCAGCACATGAATTATATGAGAAATATTCGACTTCTAAAGCATGCACTTCTCTGCTTTGTTTGGCAGTTAAGTGCCATCAATTGGTAGTATCACATGAAAGTAAGTTACACTTTAAATGAAAATGCAGGGAACTTCATGCCAGACTTCATTAAGAAACGTTTCCTTAACTGTGTGCTTAACCTCCAGTGTGAGAAACCTTTGTGTCTCCACAAGCACTTCATAATCTAATTATGTTCTGAGTATGTATATCATATATACTTTTTTCTGCAGTGTTTCCAATGTGACTCTCAAACTAATTCTATTAATCCCCCTTTCCTATTACACTGTATTCCTTCGTCTTCCTCCCCTGACCAACTCAACCTGACTTCTTTGACCTGCCTGCTTTCCCCTTCTCCTTTCTCAGTGTTGTCTCAGCTTGGCTCTGCCGTGAACAGACCTGGGCAAAGCCTTCCTCAGCAGAGACTCCAGCTCTCTTCTGCCTTGCAACAGCAACAACAACAAGCCTTGCAGCAGCAGCAGCAACAGATACAAGTAATCCAGCAACTTCACTCTGACTGTGTTTAAAAAAACAAAATTAAAAATACAATTCTCGGCTCCAAAATCAAAAATACTGCCCTTTTGGCTCTCTTTTAACCTAATGCAGTTATGGTCTTGCAAATTGAAGGAAAAAAAAAAACCAATAAAATCAACATGTGTTTGGCAAACTGTCATGCAAGACCTGAAATCTGTTGTTCCCTTCAGCTTGGAGCACTGAATTTATTTTTATTCGTTTAAGCCCTCCACCTTCCTGATTTGCAAACATTCAAGGGGTGCTTGTGGCACATATCTAAATACTATGCCAGGTGCCAATAGACTTCAAAATGGCATGCATGTAAGCACCTGGAAATTCAAATGTAGCACTGCTACTGTCAGTACATGGAAGCAAGAGCTCTGCAAAGCATTCCTTTAGCATTCAGATGCTTCATGAAAATATTTTAGTATTTTTTTAGCACACAGTCTCCTCTTTGTAATACAGTCAGAAAATTCAAACAATGCATACACTGAGAAGGTATCACATTAAAAATGTACTGTGTAACCCAAACACTCAGTGAAGTTGCTGAGTTACTGCAGTTACTGCAATGAAGAGAAAGGGCAAAGAAACAAAGCTGTGCACATACACATGTAAAATGTTAGTTTGTGCCCTCAGCAGGCTTCTGTGCCACTGGTGCTGCTTGACTGTACCCATTGCCCCCGTACATGGTGTGTTCCTTTTGTCAACCTGGTGCTTCCTCATTTTTTCTTTCTTTCTT
>VXAC01002589.1:47811-86487 GCA_013399225.1 Rhipidura dahli | reverse complement strand
GTCCTGTGCCCGCCCCCGGTGCGGGGCAGAGGCGCTGCCCGGGGTCCCGGCCCTGCCCGGGGGTCCCGCGGTCCCGCCGCGCCCCGCAGCGGCAGGGCCGGTCCGGGCTGGGCGGCTGCAGCCGGCAGGGCTGCGCTTGTGCGGGGGCTTGTGCGGGGGACGTGTTTCGGCAGGGCGTGGGGTGCCGTGCCCGGCAAAGGGGACCGAGACGGAGCATTTCAACCTTGCAGTACGTCTTGGGAAATGCGCTGGTAACGCCTTCGCGTTAGCCATTTGGGAAGGTGCTGTGTTCCTGCGTGTCTAAAATGCCCTGCGAGACTGTGAAGTTGGACCCCCAAGAAAGCGAAATTCTGCTGCCTGTCCACAGTGCCACGTATGCATCCTGCCCAGGGAGGTGGCGGAGCCACCGTCTCTGGAGGTGTTTAAGGAAAGACTGGACGTGGCACTCGGTGCAGTGGTCTAGTTAACATCGTGGTATTGGGGCATGGATTGGACTTGGTGAGATCAAAGGTTTTTTCCAACCTAATTGATTCAGTGATTCTGTGTGTGGTGCCACCAAGTAAAAGTGCTCCAGAAGCCAAGTTCTACCACTTTATTTTAGCCGTGCATAAACCAATCCGAGCCTCAGTTTTGCAAGCACATATGTATGGCTGGCTGGTCGTGAGGCATGCCATTGATTTCAGTGGCTTGGTGGGGGATCAGAGGTGGCACCTACTTGTGTGCTCAGGATTACTTGGGGAAGGGGCTTGGGCCACGGCTTCAGCGGCATCTCTATGCAACAAGCCAATGATGCTGACAGTGATCAGAGTGGGAGTAACCATGTCATTCATGAGAGGTTTTTGGACCTGTGTGATTTGGTCAGTGGACGAAATTCCACACCACTGACCCATTTCATTACTGAAATATACTTGGTTGGCCCTGGTAGCACATTTAACAGCTAGGTAAACTTCTAACAAAATGGTCAACAATTTTTCTCATTTCTTTTTCATCACAGATTTGTGCAATTGCTCATGTAACTGCCAAAACAATGCCACAGGAAGCCACTGAATGCAGGAAAGGCTCTGCACCAAGCATACATGATCCTGCTACAAGAGAACTCTCTGTCGTTGTGCCTTCATACAATGAGGAAAACCGGTGTAAGATTTTTCTTGTTTTGAGGAAAAGAAGAAAATCTATCTGTTGTTACTGTAATAATGCAGAGGTCAGTTGTGTAAGCAGTAGATTCTGGCAGGCCAGACTATGTATGAGATTTTGGACACAGTTTCCAGAAAACAGTCCAAGTACATTGAATTTCAGAATTAAGGAATTGTGTAACTTGATTTCTACCACTAAAAATAGCACTTGTAAGAATCCTCTTTATTTTAATGATCCCCAGAAGAATGGCTGTTCATTGCCCCTGTAAATGCTGCAAGGCAAGAAGTAGAAAAATAGTTTTAAGATTGATTTGAGAGCTTCCCACTCTTTAAACAACAGCAGCAGCTTCAGACAAACAGAAAAAGGGATTGTCTCATAGGTTTGTGTTTGACTTGGCCATAGATAGGAGTACCTGCTAGTGTGTGAAGGCTTTTAGTTGTTATAGAAATAATCAAGCTCTAGAGCTGATGTGGCAGTACACATGCTGACAGCTTGCTTAAATAGATAAAATCAGTGCTGGTTTGCAGGGTCAGTCATGAAGAATGATTTTTTTTTCCCTTTAATATTGTGTAGAGAATTACATACTTCAAAATGAAAAGTTGGTTCCTCAGAAAAAATGGTTTTGTCCTGTCTTTTTATTGTGTGTGTGATTTTCTTCAGTGTTCTTTCTGCATTCAGAAAGGATAGCACTTAAAAGTTGCAGCTGCTAAGGTTTTTACAGAAGGTAGTGTTGTATGAAAGAGTTGATTTGCTCAGCTTTGCTTTGTGGTTGTTTTCAGCTTTCTTGTGCAGGTGCTTGTGGCACTCTTCCTGTTAAAATCTACTAACCTGACCTCCTCCACCTTTTTTCTAGTACCTCTTATGATGGACGAAGCTTTGGATTATCTAGAAAAAAGACAGGTATTTTCTTTTTGCATTCAATTTTTTTTTTTCTGTGTGTTGTGTATAACAGGTCAGTGATCAAGTCACTATATAATGTTAGTGTACATTAAAACAGTAATACTTGGCCACTTATAAGTAATGCTTCTTTGTCTTATCAGTTATTTTTGGATCAAGTGTCAGAAAGGATTTTTAAATTAAGTAAAAATTTAATATACTACTATAAGATGAAAAAATCTTCATATGCATGCAATCTGTGCAAGACAGAGCTTGGATGAAGCATGAATTTACCTTTCTAAACTAAATCCTGGTTTGTTCCAATGAGTTTCTTAAGCATCTGTTCTGCATTAGGATTTGTCTCTGTGTAAGAAGCTCATTGTGAAAGTTTGTGGATTTTGTTTTGGCTTGCTTTTCTTACCAGTGATGTTTTTCTGAGCTCTCATCTTCTACAATAAATTGATTTCTCAGTTCTAGGTGGTAGCATGAGAAACCAATATAATTGTACATGCATCAAATGCGACAAAATTCTTTAATTATCCTATCTTAACAACTTTTCTGCATCATATTAGTGTCTGTTGGTAACCATGAGTGACTGCTAGGGAGAAAAGAATAATGATGTTTGAAAGACCTACTGCCTACTTAAGAAACTGGATAAAATGAATTTTTTCTGCTTTTATTTTCAAGAAACAAGATCCTTCGTTCACTTATGAAGTGATAGTGGTTAATGATGGTAGTAAAGATCAAACTGCAAAGGTAAGAAAAAGAAGTGTCTTCCCAAGCAATCAGTGGCATGGATTTTTGTTTGGATTTTTGTATATTTGTGCAATATAACAATGTTTCATGTTTATATGTTGGTACTTGAAGCAGTTGACAATTGAAGTTCACATTTCTGAATACTTTTTGTCATTGTCCTATATGCATCATAGATGTCACGTATGCACATGAGTACACGTATAATTCTTTTGCAAATTCTAGTTTTCTTGATTGGCAACTGTGACAGCCTGCAGCTGAGATTCTAAGAATTCAAGAAATTTCACATTAAATACTCCACATGGTCATTGTGATGATGTTAATATAAATTTGAGGAAGCTAAAAAGTCTTTTAAAATATCCCATTCATATTGAGATTGACAGAACAGCTGACACAGTTCTTTCGCACACCTTTCACGGGACTGTTCATTTAAAAATCGATGTGCCAGTAGTAGTATTTTCAAAATAATTCTGTATTGTTCTGCTTCAACTTTGGTGTATGTCACTGGCAAGAAAGGCCAGCCAACTTGTGGTGGTTTTTTCCTACTGCTTGGAAGGTGTTTGAGGTAGCTGCTAAAATGCATGTTGTTTTTTGATTTTCAGTCCTTAAGTTTGTCCATTAAGGATTGCTTGTATATATTTGTGACTGCTGTGCATTCTTTCTGCCATCTCTTTTAACTGAGCATACAGTGGCTGCAGGCCTCTGGACTTAAAAGGACTCAAGACAACCTTTAGAAAAAATTAGGAGAAAACTCAAGCTTTCTTTTCCCACAACATGTACCAAAATGTGCAGATCCTTACAGTGTGAATGGGATTTTAGATCAATGTGCATTTTTTTTCAAAACCACAAATAGCAGCAAGACAAGTGAGAAATAGGTAGCTGTCATAGAAAATTCTATTTCTTTTATTAACTATTAGTGTTAATGGAAAAAGTCTGTAATAGTATGATACAAATTAAATTAGGATTGAATTTTTTGGAGGTGGGAGGATGGGAGTTGAAATTGCTTAGGGAAATATCCTGTTCTTATTGAACAATGCTTAGTTTCCTCAGTCTTCTTCTTTTGACTGTGAACTGTTTTTTATTTTCCCAAACAGACTCCAGCGAACACTGGCAATGTATTTGTGCCGACTGAAGTGGTTATAGCTCTATGCTATTAATTTATTTTCTTTTGAAGGGTGAGCAAATGTAAACTTCTCCCTTGGTTCCTGGTTTTGTTTTATGCTGGTTTTTTGTGTATCTGTCAGGTTGCAAAGGAGTACTGCAAGAAATATGGAAGTGACAAAGTGCGAGTGATATCTTTGGAAAAAAATCGAGGGAAAGGGGGAGCAGTCAGGACGGTAATTAATACTTTCATCTCCTTCTCTGTTTGAACTACTTGTGCCCAAATATACAGAAGATAGAGCTGTGCTGACATTTTGAGTTTAATGCATTAACAAAATGATTATGAGAAAACTCTATAACAAATTCTATAAATTAAAGCAAAAACTTTTTTCAAAATAAGTTTATTTTAGATCTTGGTAGCAGCGTTGTCTTTCCAGAAAGATCAATAACAAAGACTTTTTTTTAATATGAGAATTCAAAGTGGAAAAAAATGCTTGAATTTCATACTCATGTTAGTTCTACTTAGAAATAGGCTTGCATTTATAAAAGCCAACCAAAAAAAAACCAACCCAAAACTGTTACAGATTAAATTTCAGGTTTAGTAGACAAAATAGAGCCAAAGTTGCAAACTTTGCTCTCCAGGTCATAGCTGTGGTTTTTAAGACGGCTGAGAAACAAGCACTCATCCAGCAAAGTTTATGTTTACTGAAGCCCACTGCTATCACCCACACTCGATAGTCAAAACAGCACAATTTATGCTTCTGCATAGACATTATCATAAAATGAGCATGTTCTAAAAATAAAATAGCTGTTACACATTTAGAGGGAACATTTTATTCCTGTAATGAATGACACTCCACTTTTCTGAAAAAGGGTGGTATCGTCCATGGCTTGTCAGTGATGTGTCTTTATCTGTATTTTCAGCTCTATCTTTAATATGTCTATTTACTTTTTAAGAAAAATTAGTAACTATGGGAAATGGAGAGAACATATGGAACTGTTGCAAGAGATACAATTTTGAAGTTATTCCAAGAGAAGGAGAACAATTTTCTGTGTGATATACTTTTGCAATGCATAGTGTAGAGTGGATGTGTGTACAACTACTTCCTTGACAGGCTTTTCCAAATGCACACATGCTTGGTTGTGACAGTACTTTTGTCAAACCCACTGCTAGTTGTTTTCCTGGCTGGACCCCTGCAAAAATTTTGAAATTTATCAGACCAATGGCAAAATAAGCTGTGAAACCTGTGCATCACAAATGTTTTTTGGTGATACTTTGACTTGAGGCTTAATCTTAAATTAGTTTTGAGATATGGCTCTTGAATTTTCTTGAAATGGTGTTAGGAAAAACTCGCACTGCATCCTCCTTTCCATAGCTCATGTGACAAAGAAAAGCCATCCAGTGCAGTGGCAGCTGCTCATCACTGCTTCCTAGTGCTCCCCTCTAGAGCTGACTGTAGCAACTTACTGGCTTTTAGATTTAGGTTTGTAAAGCTTATAGTTTGCAAGCTTTTCCTGAGAGGAATTGTTAGCCTTTCGTGTTCATGCATTGTCTGTCACTGTGGGCACTCAGAAATCTCTAGATGTTATTACAGTATAAATAAGTAATACATTGTAAGTAGCAGAATATTAATATACCTGTTGCGTAGAATCTGAGAGATATCGCTGTCTTGTTACTACATTAGGTTTTTGGAGTGTCTTGCACCTAGCTTTCAACAAATAATTGATTTCAAAGGTGTTGATTTTTTAATTGACTATTTTCATTGCAGGGTGTCTTTAGTTCTCGGGGGAAAAAGATTCTTATGGCTGATGCAGATGGAGCTACCAAATTTGCAGATATTGAAAAGGTAGAAGAAGGTCTAAACAATCTCCGGCCATGGCCTGTGAGTATAAATTCTCATGCTTTTACTTGATGCACATGCATACTTTAATACACAAGATTGGCTTTTGTAGTTCTCTTCAACTTTTTTGAGATTCAGGTGAAGATGTAGTTATAAGTTTGAAGACCTGAGTGTAAGGTTAGAAGCCTCAAGAGCGAGCTGTCAGAAGGAACTTCCATGGAGTTCTGACCTCCTTTGCATCCATTGTGTCTACTTCAAGGCAGTACAGAATGTTCCATTTGCTGTTTATGCTTCCTTCAAATTGTTTGAAGTTGTTCTGTTCTGTGTAAATAGTATGTGGTGCCTACTTAGTTTTCTTGGTTAACGGTTTTGTTTTTTCATTTATCTGATGTCATCCTATATACCTTTAAGGGTCCATCTTAATTCCACCCTCTTTTATACAGGTTTTCTTTTCTTAGGGTCCTTAGTTTAATGACAGTATTTGGAAGAACTTTTATTGTAAACAAAAATTCAAAAACCTGTGGAACAAGAACACCTCCTTTCATAGTCATTCTCTTTTGTGAACTTGACTTGAAAGAACTGAGGTTTATTTTCTGCTTAAAGGCAGATGAGTGAGGTACTTGTAGCAGGTTTCCCAGAGTGCCAGAAGGGATGTGCAGCTGTCCAGCCAGAGCTGCATGGGATGTTGCTGTGGAAGGGGTCGCAGTCTGCAAGCGCAGGAGCACGAGTGCGGCACCCCATGCACAGCATGTGGCCCTGACTCTCTTCCCTACCAGGGGGGCAGCAGCTGCTGGCTCTCCAGCATTGGCCTCACACTCTCAGACAGAGCAGATTTGAGAGATTTCATGCGAGAAATAGTAGTGCAAGAATAATGTTAAACGTTTTGTTCTGATCATGTGGATTTAATTTGAGGTTAAATTTTTGGCTGATACCGTGGCATTTCACTCGTTTGAAGATGTATCAGTGCAACAAGTACTTTATTCTGTTATCCCTTCCACTGTTAAATATTTAAGGAAAATGTACATCATAACAGAATTTAATTCCTAGGAGTTCTGTGTGCTTATCTGTGCTGTTAAACACATCTGCCATATGGCATACAGTAAACAATGTAAGCTAAACCAGACCTGAATAAATTGAAGCAATTTGTATGCAACAGATGCAAATTGTAATAAACTTCAGGTTGTCTTTTTATTGTAGAAGACCAATTTAGGCTCAAAACCTAGCAGTAGAAGAAATGAAGCTGCAGGAAGCAGAAAAGTATACTGCTTTGAAGTTTTTTATTTTACAGTTCTCAACACAAGATTCCACTGATTGAAAAAAATATTTGTGTAAGTAATAACTCTTTAATTTATATTCCTGTACAGAAGGAGATGGCTATTTCCTGTGGTTCTAGAGCTCATCTGGAGAAGGACTCAATAGCAAAGGTTTGTTTTCATTTCCTGCTGTGTACTAATACCCAAATATTTCCATTATTTGTTTCTGCTCTATAGATTTTGCAATCAGATAATCAATATTTGTAAAAGAATGGAAGCTAAAAAGAAAAAAAGGTTGTCATAAGTGCAGGATATGCTCCATCATATACAAAGGATGTGTTCTAGATTTCAGGCACTATGTTACTCATAGTAAAATTTTTGAGTTTTGAACACACAGACAGTACTGTTCTATGTGTGACTCTTTTCTAATAAGCAGTGATGCTCAGGCACATGGCCTTATCTTGCATCTGATTTTCTGATGTCTTGGCAGACAGTAATTGACAAAGCACAGGCATGGAACTTGTATTGCAACAGACACATTGCTGGGCTCGTTTTTTCAATGTCATTGGATGTGCTCCTCATGGTGAATATTCTCAAGAGTAAGCTATGTTTATACTGATATTTAGCATTTGAAATTATTCAAAAATATATATACAGCTACTAAAATAGTTACAGAAGTTCAAAAGAAGTTATACTGGTAGTGTTCAGCTTCTGGTAGATCTGTAGTTTTTTCTCCTGGTTTATCAGATAGTACTGGAGTGGTTCACTGGAAAGACATCTTGCAAATACTGCTGCAGGTATATTAGCATCCAAACAAAAAAAAAAGAAACAAACAAAACAAAACCCCCCCTTCATTATTATCAGAATCTAGGAACTACTACAGGGACATTATGTAGCTAATAAAGTAGAGCCCAGAAAAAGTATTTCATTGCATGGTCAAGTACTCAATGTGGACAGACTTTTTCAGTGTGTTCATGTTTCTTTCAATCTTCAAAGACCTTGCTACATTAAGGATAGGAATTGGAAGAGGACTTCCATCTTTTAAGACAAAAGTACAGTTTTTTGGACATGTCCATCCTTCCTGTTTTTCCCCACATTTCTGATTTTCTGATAGAGGGATCACAAACTGGTTAGGTAGTACTGATTTGCTTGAACTGTGTAGCCCATTTTGTTTCATCACCCAGCTGTCCCTAGACTGGAATAGAAAGTCTACATCTACTAAAGTGGGAAAAGACTGTTGTAGAGTGCAGTAGGTATAAAAAAACTGCAGAGCAATCTTTTAGATGTTGGGATTTCTCTGGACTTCCTGGCATCTAAAACAGTAAAATGATGCTGTGATAAGCAGCTGTATTGAATTTATTAACACCAGAATTTCACCCTCGTGTTCAGCCTCAATACATCAAGAATTCTGGTCTGCCTCCAGAATTGTTAATGTCCTTTACTGAATCCATACTATGACTTGCATAAATAGTCTTAGGAGTAATAAACATAACCCAGGATCTCCTCTTTGTGAAGTAAGTACTCAGTTTCACTGTCTGACAGTCATGCAGCCTCCTAGCACTTCCCTTTTGGCACTAGTGGGAGCCTTGTATTCTTGGTCACAGAGCCAAAAGAGGGAAAAAAGCTACACCAGATCCACCATTAACCTGGGGCAGGAACATTTTTCAGAAGGCAGAAACGATTAATTTGGTTTTCCTTAAGCCAAAGGCTATTACGTAATAAGCCAAGCATTTTTTCATTTTTCAAGTGAGATTCTAAGTTGTTGGCTTTAAAGGCATCTCTTATCACCCAGAGATACTTAACAGCTGAATTGTTGGCTCCTGAAGATTTTACATGACATGTGGCTTGCAGTCATAGATACAATCACTTAAATTGAGCTTGAGAACAGCAGTGAGTTCAGAAGTGATTTGTGGATCAGAGTTCTAGTTGTTTAGGAACTGTCTTGTATAAAAGACTAAGAGGTACCTCTACAAATCCAGACTCTAGTCTCTGGAGTCTGTGGACAAACTTATCTGCGTGATTATTGTGCCAGGAACACAAGTGTAACCAAAGAGTAGGCTGGGAACATATATCAGGAGTATAAAATATATCTGTGAAAGCAAAAGAACAAAAGACGTGACCATAACATTGCTGGAAGTACAAAATGAAATATTATCTTGCCCAGCAGCATTTACTTTTGACCTGGTTTTCACTTGGTCCATCGTATACTTCCAAAGAATCATGCAGAAGATATTATGGCTGTCCCACTAATTATTTGAAATCCAGGTGCAGGTTCCTGCTCTACTTCATAAGGCATAATCTAGAGTGAAAAACTGCTCTGAACTGGGGAGAGCAGAAAAAGGAACTTGGATTCCTCCTATCCTAGACCGTACACATGTCTGGCAAGTCTTTCCCTAGATCAAAATCTTTGCCTTTCAGCTAAAATTTAGTTTGACTGCAACAACTGGTAAGTTCTGTTTTCATTCCAGTGCAAAGTACAACCAGTTTACAAACTTTGAAAGCTGTCACAAAACAGGGTTACTGTCCTGCAAGACAGCTCTCTTCAAGCACTTCACTCATCACTCAAATGAAACCATCTGACTTCTTGCCTTTTGTCCACAGCGCTCTTACTTTCGAACTCTCCTCATGTATGGGTTCCACTTCCTGGTGTGGTTTCTCTGCGTCAAAGAGATCCGGGACACTCAGTGTGGATTTAAACTTCTAACCAGAGAAGCTGCCTTGCAGACTTTCTCAAACCTTCACATAGAACGCTGGTAAATTGTTCCTTTTTTTGTTGCTGGGTTTTTTTTGGGTTTTTTTTTTTTACAATTGAACGTGGGTTTGAAAAAGTAATTTCGGTATTGTAGCTGCAATGAAGCACATGATGGCTGGGTATAAATCCCAGCTGCTGAGTTTAGCCAATTACACTGGCCTGCATGGCAGCTTCGATTTCTTGTTACATTAAAGTATCCCGGTAATTGCTAGAAATTCTATGTTCCTATTAAGATACATTTTAGGAAAATAGTTGGGTATTTAATTTTATTCTTTATTTAATTTTATTCTCTTTTCTCGAAAGAGTTATGTAATCCTAGGTAGAATATTTTGGCTTTGTGTTGTCAGAAGAGATGGTAATTGATTAGGAAAGAGGAGAGGGAGAAAAAAAAGAGGAAAAAGGCCTCAAACAACAGAAAATCCTAATAACTCTTCTTTATTCACCTCCAGAAAAAATTTCAAACAAACAATTTTTCATTGTGCTGTAATCCGTTCCCTGTTTCTGAGAGTCCTCTCTCCTTCTGCAGAAATGAGCCATGCAAGCAGTGTAAGAAATGGAGAGAACCTGTTATTGTGATAAGGAAAGTTAAGAGTTATTAATCCTATTCAAAACTTTTATCTGTCTTATTTTTTATACATTACAATTCAGTACTGCTTAACCAAAATATTTTAAGTAAAATCAATACCTGATAAATGTTAAGAATTGCTGAGGGCTCTAAAGTGAAAGCAAATGCCTCTTCTTTGCTTATTTTCTTAGTATTTTATGAGAGGACTACTGATAGATTAATTCAAAACAATAAAAATTTGTGTGTAGTCTTTTAATTACTTTTGAGTTCCTTTAGTTGTAATTTAGCTAGAACAGTTCCTGTATGTGAGAGATGTAGCCATGATTACTGTTACGGTACTGAAGCACTGTTTTCACACAAATACCATAGTTTCTGTAAATTTTTTATACCTCAGTTGTTGCTAAAAGGAACAGTTTAATTAGATATAATCAAACCTTTTCAAACCATTGTCTTCATTCAGGAAAATCGCTCATGGGCTTGCTTGACAGGGAACAGAGCTCTTGAACAATGCTCCCACACACAAACATGTGCAATCCTACAGTCCCAGTCAGTTCCAGTGTGCAGAGTTTCAGGTTGACCTTTGACAGCCACACTGCTCCTCCAGACTGCCCTTGTAAAGGTCGTGTTTGGGCACACGAATCTGGTGTGGAATGTAGAGCTACTGTTGCACTGGATCTGTAACTGAGGAGAAATAGTTAGAAAATCACTTTCTCACCCAAGTCGTTTGCTTATTGCTTCAAAGGAAACTATAGCTGAGCCAGAAGTATGGTTTGAGCTGCTACCTCCAAACCCAGTCTTGATCTATAAAATTCTGTAGGTTTCAGGGATTTTCTAAATACGTGGATAAAAATATATATGAGAGGCCCAGAAGTGCACATCTCAAAATTGCCTTATTTAACTTCACTTTATAAATTAAGCACTTAAAGAAGAAAACTGAAAGAAATAATTGAGGATAATCAGTTTCAGCTGTAAAAATGCAATCTTAATTTTTATTCTTTTTTTGTAACTGCACGTATTGGTTATATAAAGTGTTTTCTAGATAAAATCCTGACAAACTTTCTTCTGCCGCTTCAATTATCTAGCATTAAAGGAATGAAAGAGTAAAAATAATTGTGCTGTACCCCATTACCCAGAAATAGAAGCAATGAGAAAGGGATATTGCTAACATTTTACAGTGATTATATTGTTGCTGTGGAACATAGTGGATCTTCACGTCTTAGTTCATTGTGCCTTGTATGTGCCTCCAGAAGATGAGCCTTCTATTCTTGCTTTTTTATTTACAGTAATCCATAAACTAATCCCCTGCCCATTTTCTTATTTATCTGAAATGTACTGGTTGATGATGAAGAATGCTTGTTTTGTGTCAAGAAAAGAACAACTGAAATTCTTCCAAGAAAGAAGTTCTTCAGATAATTCCAAGTCACAAATTTGCCTAAAAACAGCTATAGGTTTTTTGGGGTTTTAAAATTTGGTTTAATTCTGCTCAAACTGGCAGTGTATTTTCTAGTTTTATGCTCATCTGTCAATCAACAGTCTCTTCATTTCCATATTTATTGGCTAATTTAAACCAAATCTGAGAGAACACTAGAAATTTCAAAATGAAAAGTTTTGGCAAAGCTTCTGGAAAATGAAATCGTCTTAAAAGAGAGAAGCTCAGATTATTGTCACTGCTGAAGAAAAAAACTCTATAATAAGGTCTAGAAAGTTACTCACCAGCTCCACAGCTAGTCATTGAGCATGTGTAACTAGCAGATAGCATGTCAGTGCACAAAATAAAGTACTGTCCCTTTCCCAGTTAATGTTTATAAGATCTGGAAATTAACTGGGAGATGGGGAGGTATAAGTATGTGGGGAGAGTGCATATATTCAGGGAAATTATAGTCCTAAGTGAAATGTCAGTATTGTACAAACAATTGGGATAATCGCAGTTGGAAATTATAAGGGGACATCAAACATTCATCCCATAGACCTCCCATTAGATTTTTTTGTATATAATTATGTAAGAATCTGAAACAGCGCAATACTGGAAACTTCTTATATTTAAACAAATCTGGCCCCTGATATCTTTCCATTGAATAACATGTGTGTAAATAAGAAAATAAAAACCGGTTAGACATTGTGCCATGGAGGCTCTGTACAAATCATGAGTATGGAGACAGAAGAGTAAGAAATAGTAGTTGGTATTGTATTTCTGCTGACTTGGAACAATGTGGAGTCCCCAGCTGGGTCACAGCAACTTGTTCATACTGAGACCATCACCAAGGGGTAGCAGAGACACCATTATCTTGATACTGGATTAGAGGCTCTGAAATCTGGGTTTATTTCTGCTTCTGCATCACTGCACTGGGGCTGATTGACATCCGAGGAAGTTACTTAATTCTCTTTGAATCTTAAAATCCCACAAGAGGGGTGCAGCTCTGTTAGGTTCTGGTGTGTTCAGTTCAGTGTGGTCAGTGCTCCGGTGTCCAGGGAATAAAGGAGGAGAGTGTTGGAGAATATTCAAGGAACAAGCAGCATTTAATAGGATAGAAACCATCTGAGCTAAGCACCCTGGTCCTTGAGTCTGCCAAGGGCTCCCCAGCTGCTGCCCTGGAACATGTGGTGAGCTGCTGAAGGGACTGAAAACCAGGCTTCTGCAAAAACCAGATCATTTGAACTGTCTACTCAAGCTTAGTCAGGCTTGGGTTTGTGGGGGTGCTAGGTGAATTCTGATGGAGCACATGACAAATATTTAGATTAAAATTGATGCATAACATGTTTACTCATGAAGTCAATATAAAATTACTATTAAATCAGCTATCTGATAATTCCTGCCTACTTAGACCCTCACTTCTTTATGCTTTCTCCATGTTTTTTCCATTCCAGTGGACATTGATGTGAATATCACCTTTTAAATATTAAAAATACTAGAAAACAGACCAGATTTTTCTTCTTACTGTGCTGAATTTGATTTATAGATGCTTATATTTAGGAAATCTTGAAACTGAAGCATACAACGAAAAATACGGTTTTATCATTATGGCAATAAGGATCATGTAACACTTGTTGAAGAGGGACCAAGATATTTCCTATAATATTTTTTTAATCTAACCCTAGAGTTTAGAAAGCATTTGAAAATTAATAGATTCTGCGAACTGTTTATATATTTGATACTAAGAAATAATGCTTACGTCCTAAACTAGCTTTTTTTTGTGAGTGTTCTCATTGTCTTTTTTGTTTAACTGTCCTTTGGCAGTGTATATATTAATATAAACGAAACATTCTTGAAATTTACTTTCTAAATAGCAGAGTTTTGACATTAGTTTGAAAGGAGAGCAACCTTTGAACAGAGAGCATATGCTTTGTGTTTTATGTTTTGAATCTGATTACACAACTAATCTGTTTTGCAGAAATAGATGGAGCACATTTTTTAATTTAAAACTTAAAAGAAAATTAAAAGAAATATTATAAAAACATAACAGAGACAGTTGGAATTACTTCAGGCTACAAAAGAAGGTCTAGTTCTGCATCTACAGTCTTGACCTGAGAAATGTAACTGTTTGTGTTAAGTTTTGATGCATAGGAGAAATACTGGAAAATTAAATGGCCTCACTGGCTGAGTTTTCCTGTCTTAAATTTGGTCATTGATTTCTTCTGACAACAAAAATAAATGATATATTTTCTTCCAGACAGAAATTGTCTATCCTTAGGAGAACTAGACATTGCAATTATTGTCCTTAATGGTTAAAGGAGAGGAAATTAAAAATGTAGTTCTAGTCCTGGTTTGATTTCCATATTTTTGTAAATTGCCAATTTATAATGGCATTTATAATGTACAAGCCAGCAGATCACTGAACAGATCAAATTGTAGCTATTACTTATATCTGTAAAAATTTCCCTGTGTACTGAACAAGCCATGCTGTTTCACATTTAAAACTGGAAAGAGCAATGTAAAAAAAATGTTTCTCCAGTTGTCACTAATCTCTAAATATGAGTTTCTATATAAAAATTCAGAAAAATAAGCATTCATATTGCTACAGGGATTTTTTTTCCCACTTCTGTGCCATTGTAGACTAACACAGGCAGTGGAATGAATTGGTTTTTTCCTGGTTTTGTTCACAGCAAGTAGAATTGTTTATGAGTGTCTAGTCAATGCAAAAATATTTTTGCTGTTTTAACTGTGTCTGTTTTGTCTTATTACAAGTCCTGCTCTTGGCTGACATGTGGACTTTCAAAAGCCCCAGTTTTGCTAGGGCAGTGCTAGCAGTCTAGCCCACTTGGCATCCTGTTTCATTGTTAGACCTCTTTCACCATTGGCAGTTTTCTTTGCCTGTAGGAGTTTACTGGAAAAACTTATATTGGGTGTACGAAACTCTTAAATTCCAGTTAAAATGTTATAACTGAAGGCCTGATTTTGTTTTTTGAAACACATAGTACTGGACCAGAAAGAAAGAGTCCTAGTGCAATTTTAAAATACAGAATAATTTTTCAGGATAGATATTTTATAAGCTCAAGCGTCTTAAGGATTCACTTTAAAAGGACTGAATTCAAGTAAACACCTACAACTTGGTGTTCAAGTGAATTTTAGCCAGCATTGTCTTAAATTGTAACTTAGACAAAAAACAACCACGTGGAGAACTTTTTCTTTACTTTACATTACATGTTTGTGGTAATTAACACATCATGGAGCCACTATTAGAAGTAGGTGGGGAAATCATTTACACCATGTATTTTTGGGTATCTGACTCTGGGTACTTAGATTGGAGCCTGAATTCTTTCAGGCTGGAGCCAAACTTGGATATTCTGAGCTGTGTGTCCCACTCCCAAGAGGCAGCAGAATTAAGTACATGGTGTGAATAATACCTGGCTGTTCCTAGGAGTGGTTCTGTCACATGTTAGCTGCTCACAAATGGCTTTGTGGCAAATCACATGAATTGCACTTACCAGCTCATCCCCTGGTGTGGCTTTGATCTCCTCTAGGGTAGGCTCCATCTAACTTGCCCACGCTTAATTAATCCTGGCTGTGGAAGCTTCTGTGTGGTTCTCCTATACCATCTGGATCTGGTGGTCTGCAGTATGGGTGTAGTGTCATGCTGTCTGTGTATTGAACATGCTGTGGTGTGTATTCCCTGACTTCTGGTACACTGCAAGGTGGTGGGGAAAAAGGAAGGAAATTGACAACCCAGTGGTGTTCTACTGAAGTCATTCTCCTTTCAGCTTTGAATATTTTCTTTTTTTAATTTCAGGATATGTTCAGTATTACCCAAATGGCAACCACATGTAACAGTGTTACTGTTCAACCTGATTAATTCCTGTGCTTTTAATCTTTTACTTTGAGCCCTGTAGTTCACAGAACTATTTAATGTTGTTGTTCTGTGATGTATGTGCTGACATTCCAGTAATCAGTTGTCCACAGGAATTACTGCAAATAACTATTAGTTCACTAGGCTAATAGTTTATGTAATAATTTTAGAGCAGCTCATATGGTCTAATTCATCAGACAATTATTCTGCGTCTCTTAAGACTTTTAGTCATTTAAGTAGTAAGTATTACAAAATTAAATTTAGTCTTAATACACATAATTCATAAACAATCAGAGGTGAATACATTGGAGTTTTGGTTTACAAACGTAAAATGTCAGCAAAAAATTAAATATTATCTCTTCAGTAGAAGAAACCATGGAGTGATTAATAAAATAATATTCAACCATCATGTAAAGAAAGCAATGAAATGACAAGGCTTCTTGAAGCAGATTTAGTTCACTGGGATAAAAAATAATTTATTCTTCTAACTTTTTTGGTGATAGTGAGAAGGCCTGTGTCCTAATCAAAATCAGATTTACAGAGAGGCTCTAAATTCCCTATACACAATAGCTGTAGTCTGCCTTTGCTGTCTGTGCTGCCTTTGCTTGCTTTAATGCTGTCCCATGTGGAATCAGCGGCTCTCCTGTCACAAACACGGAGAGCGCCAGTTCAGGTCAGTGTGTGTGTCTGTGATTCCAGCAGCAAGCCAGCGTGGTCTGTACTCCAGTGGTTCCCTGACTGTGTCTGTCATACTTACGTGCACATTTCAAAGTGGACTCCTGTTGTTGCTGCATTCATTAATAGCTTTACAGAAAGCACTGCTTAAAAGGAGAGGGTGGCTTGAAGTAGAAGGAAATAACATCTGAACTTTCCAAGCAACCTGCTGAAGTGTGTCTTCTGCCTGCTCTTGATCTCCTTGTCTGTTTCTTTCCATCTTTTCTCTGGTGTTGAATGGGATTACCAAAGACATGAATTCAAGCAACACTTTAAGCGTGAATTAATAATTTTAATTTTTTTTTATTGCTTAGATTTCCTCCAGTGGCAAAAGATCTTCTTTCATTTCAAAAGAAAACTGTCTTGGACTTAGCAACACAAATTTAAGGCAAATCACCAGAATCTTCATAATTGTGATTTTTGTTCAATCCTGTCAGTAGTAGCTACTGGCAGCTTCATAAGCTGATTCCTAAACAACCATTAAAAACTGCTGAACTACTGGTTGAATATCAAAAGTGTGGTGTTTCACAGCCAGAAGGCTCACCTGAGAATGCATTTGCAAGAATGAAATACACAGACAGTTCTCTGTGCAGAGAATTGAGAGGATTAAGGTGTATTCTGGAGAAACTGAGCAGGAAGGAGCACCTGACAGAGTAGGATCACTGTCCCAATTCATTTTGCTGTACAACCTGCAAAAATTGGAGCCAACAAAAAAGACAAGTCTCTCAAGAGAGTTTTTGTGTTTTGCATTAAAGGGTCACTGAAGTACAACTGTTGTTTGGGTTCTGTTGTGCATGGTAACATAAATAATTTCTCACTTCTATGCTGCTGCCTTGAGTTCCTTGACTGAGAAAGTAAAAGGAGAACCCATTAGATCAGCATAAAGCCACAGCAAGTAGATGTCTCCTTTGATGAAACTACTAGAGAGGTGGAGTGACACTGTATATTTGACTGCTTGGTGTTTATGGTCTTCAAAAATGTTTAAGTTGTGTTTGTGGCAGAATGGAAAGCAAGCACTGGTCTGAACACAGAGAGTTTGAATACCTTCAAAAACAGGACACAGTGAAGTATTGTTATTGTTGTCTGTATGTGGACTGTGTTCTGAGATGTTTAGTCAGGAAAATTAATTTTCTTTCCATGTGTATCTGACATGGAAGAGGTATGGAGCAATGGTATCAACTGCTTAACTGAGCAATCATTTAATTAACTTTTTCACTGTCTTTCTTCTGGTAGTATATGTAACTATATTTGGTATTTCCTGTTTGTTTTCAGGGCATTTGATGTGGAACTTCTTTATATAGCCCAGTGCTTGAAAATACCTATAGCAGAAGTTGCTGTCAACTGGACTGAAATAGAAGGTAGGAAAATTGTTCCTGTTCTTATAAGGTTCCTTACATGTCAATCCAGAGTAACAGATCTGAGGTTATTACCATACTTACCCAGTTTCAATAGCATACAACCTCCTCTCCATGAAAATTTTGGATTTCATGTCCCTGCCAGCCTCTGCCATGGTTTGGTACAGAAAGACTAGGTGAAGGGGTAGCACAGGAGAGAAACTGTGCAGTCACACCGCTGACAAAAGTAGGGAATTAAACTACTAGGACAAAACAATACTTTGGTATGTCCTCTTGTTGTAATGTGTTAATAAATTAGTGTAATTGTAAAACACTGTGCAGGAAGTCTAACCATCATTGCTTATTGATTCAATTCCATTTCACCATGTCTTGTCTTCCAAAATTAAGGCTTCCTGTACAGCACCATCTCTTCTTAAGGTGTGATACTCTTTCATACCTGTAGGGAGGTCTCTGCCACTGAGTTACTGGGAAGGATAGCTCCATGCATGTTTCTTGTTCAGAGCCAGCTTAAGAGTTACTAGGTACTGCTTGCTTCGGCTCACTTACCCCCCCATCAAATGCAGTTCCTCTATTTTTTCCCTTTCCATGTTTTTATCTTCTTTTAAATCTGAGTCTCTCCTCCTCAGTACAACCCCCAAACAACAGAAATTATAAGGAACTGCAATGATGATGAAAGGTGCAAGCAGAGAATGTACTGAGCCAACTTTACTAACAATGTTTCCTTTCAGTGCAGTTCCACATGTACTTTGCTCCTAACCCAAATTTTAGCAGAGATTATAGAAGGCTTGGTTTCATAGCTTGCCTTGCCTGAAGATAGGCACCTTCCTATTATTGTTGTGAGACAAGGTGATGGTTCTTTTCTCCAAAGTTGCTAGATAAATCATTTTCTTAATTGTTGGTGTTCAGGTTCCTATTTACTTGAACAAAGCCTTGTCACAGAGAACACTATGCATTTTGTCACATACATGGAATTACTGTGCTGCTTGCAACTAGAGTCTCCCACCTATGGCATAATGTAATTACTATAAAGCAATAGCTTCCAAAATATAAATTTGTTATTAATGTTAAGATCTAGGTTGTGGGGCTCAGTGTGCTGAGAATGCAAAGGTTTATGACTGCTTAAATGTGTATCTTGCCAGTGCTCATTTTTTTCTAACAATGTCATTCTGATTTTCTTCTTCATTAATCACAGGTTCTAAGTTAGTTCCCTTTTGGAGCTGGCTGCAGATGGGCAGGGATCTTCTTTTTATACGACTGCGATATATGACTGGTGCCTGGAAGCTTGAAGCAAAAAAATGTAATTAGGTTATTTACATTTTCCAAATATATTATTATGCTTAATGGAACCCGAGAACAGTTTCAATCAAGTGAAGTGGTGGTGAAAGCTGAGGTAATTCTTCATTGCTCCTCTTGTATGTTTCATTTCTGCAGCATGTATGTGTTTTGTAAGATTGTCAGCAGGATTCGTACGTTTTGAAAAAAGAAAGCATTTCCAAAAAGATTTTTTTACGTGGTAATCAGGTTTTTATTTTATTAAACAGTAGCTTTAACATGTCTTACAAATTCATTCAAATAAATGTAATCTGCTTTTGTCTCATCATACATCTGGAATATCCTTATGCATATTAAAAAGAGGCACTCTGTTCTGCATTTTGCAACGTTCTGTTGTAAATGACCATAACCATTTGTTTCTGTTGTATCTGGAAAGTTTAGGCCATGCTGCATCCTGGAGTTACCATTCATGGTTCACGTTGATGCATGTTTAGATTCAATGTTATGGGAAAGATTAATGGATTTTACTGAGTTATAACAGTAATGTTCATAAAGTTGTTCTCAGGACTTTCAGTAGTCCCTTGACATTCCAAATGTTTTTGTCTGAAGCTGAAATAGTTTTCCTGGTATAAAACTGCAGATGTTTTCCAGACTATAGAAGGTCCAAGAGGAAAGCATGTATAATTTTAAAATGTCTTTTATAAATGTGTTTTGCTCATACATACTTACTACTGTGTGCTCAAAGCTAGGAGTCCTTGACATCTACAGATCTGTAGTGAAAAGGGTATGGAAAGCTGAGAGCATGCAAAAGTGAGGCCCGGTGTACACTGGGGACCTGTGCATTAGTAATGCCAGTCTGGTGTTGTCACACTTCAAATGAGATCAGAGATGGAAGGAGGGGTCTTGACTCTTTCATACTGATGTCACGCTGTGGTACAGTACTGTAACAGTTTCATTTGTGCTTTCAAAGTAGCTGTGAATTGCCAACAAACTAAGCCAATCTGTCTCTCTGAAACCTGTACAAATTTGAAGAGCTTTAAAGAATGAATGGTGTATGGTTGTACTTTCACATATGAATTCACTGGTGATTTTTCTTACTTTTCTGTAGTACTGACTTGAGTTTTGCTTCTGTTAGGGTTACCTCAGTTTTCTATAAAAGTGCTGGAATAAATTCTCAAAAACTATATTCAGTTTGACTTCACAGGCTTTATTCTCTTACTTTGTCCAGATATATCTGTCACTTCTGCAGAATCAATCACGACTCCTCATCACCATTATTAGAATCAAATATCAGCTTCTCAGGACACCTGCTTCAGTCTGCATTCACAGAATCACAGAATATTCTCAGTTGGAAGGGACCTACAGGGGTAGCTTAACACATTGCAGTGGGGATAAAAGCTGAACTGGAATAAGAAAAGGAGCCTACTGGGATGGAAGGAGAATGATCTGGGGCTGAGGCTGAAAGCCAGAGGGAAACCAAAGATTTACAGTTGGCTTTGCCTTCTGTCACTCATGCAGCAATCACAAGTCTTCTGGGTAGCATATTCAGCTCCTATGCAGTTATTTGCAGATTACAGGACACACCACACATAGGTTCCAACAGAAGCATGTTTAAGATTCACACTTGGGTTTAGATTTTTGCTCTGCTCTCTGTGTTCCTTCAGGCCCAGCACACCTCAGTTGTTGCACAGTGATCCTGGAATCAGGGAAAGATTCTCCTGAGTACCATTTCAGAAGCAGATTTACTGGTTTAATTGCACAGAGCCGTAAAGAAGAGGATTCCTGCTCCCTCTACACCTGTTCTGCGGCTGCTTAGAGTCTCCCTCCAGCCAGTTCAGCTCACCATAATGGCAAGATGCCATCTTCTACGTGCCTGCTTTTCCCCCCCCCCATCTTCTGAGATAATTTTGTACCATTTCAGTGATCTAAAATGACTCCCTAAGTGGTCCAGCAGGCACAAAGTGCCACAACAAAAGGAGGGCTTCCCCTTTTGACAGCCGTGAACTCACCACAAGTTTGTAGGCTGACTTGTCACCTGGAGGCTAGTACACTTTCCAAGGGCAGGAAATGTAAATTCCTCCTTTTTTAAGCCTATACGGGACCTGAGGTCTTGTTGCCCTCTCAAAATGAGACCTTTAATTACTGAGCTCCATTAAGAAAGATCTGACTCTGGCTCTTGATATGTTCCAGAGACCTCACTTGATTTTACAGAGTGATACAGCATGAAATGGGAGGTTTGAGTGGAATGTTTCTATCATTCCTACTGGGAAAAAAGCTGGTTGATTCCCATTTGATGCAAGCCTGCTTAATTGCAGAGACTGTATAGAGCACCAAGTGCCTCAGATATAAACAAAGAACCTCGCTGATCACCAAGGCTATGACTCAAACCAGTGCTCTGCCTAACTTATGCTCATGCTTCTCTTTGTAAAATTGCAGAAGTGCATTTATTTGTATTTCAGTGGACTCTTCACTTTTACTGTTTCTTCCTAGCCTTGCATTTGCAGGCGTGACCTGCAGGAGGTGAAAGTCTTCTGTGTTACTGTCCTGCGTGACCCAGCTCCCCAAAGACTCAGGACAAAGAATTCTCATAGACCGTGAAAAGGAAATAAAAACAAGTATAGAAAATCTACATGGTAATTCTGTAACATTAATGGTTTTGGTGACTGCTGACATCAGTGTCTGCATAGGTAGTGCTTTCATAAATATGGATTTCAGGGTTTTTTAAAAAATACTTTTATATCTGCATAAAAACCTTACTTTTCTGCACCACTTTACTAATACTTTACAAGAGATAATTTTCAAACTGTGACTTAATTTCAAAGAATCCTCTTTAAAAACACATGCCAAAAAAATCAAGTTAGTAGAATATGTTCAGTTTACACAGGTTTTCTTTACTGTAACTATTTTTTATCACAACCCAAAGCAATAGCAGTGCAATATCCCCCGATACACACATAGCTTTTATTCTTACAAGCTATGTTTTTAACTTGTGTTTTAAATATCAATTGGAAAAACAGTAAAAATCTCTCTTTTTACTCTCAGGCATGTGTGCAGATGTGCAGTATGTTTCCTATGACAGCTCTAGCAGCTAGTATCTCTTTACAGGTTTCAGCAACACTGCAGCATTATTACAAGGCAAGGTAACTCATAAATGTGTAATCACACTGGTTTAATCAGTCTTAATCTATGTGAGTTTGCTGCTGTGAAGTATAAGCAAACAAACATAGAAGATGGGTCCAGTTTGTTCTGCAGAATTGTGTTCAATTTGCAATTCTCAAAGCTGTGCAGACCCTTCAACCACCACCAACAATGTCCAGGTTAGGTTTTCACCATGGGAAATAAAATTACTGCAATATGTGTAAGTACAGCTTGTATTTCCAAGCCATAGAATTAGTCCCAGCCACCATTTAACTTGAATTCTCTGCTAATGTTTAAGGCTCTGGAGACCTATCCATAATTATTTATGTACCTATTGTCCAAGTGTTCCTTGAGTTCACAGTCATAATGCTGACTACAAACTAAAAATAGTCAAAATGCAGAGACAGACAAAGACAGAAGGCTGCAATGAAATTTCTGTATCTTAGTGTTTATTACTTAAAATAACATCTAACCTTATTTATGATCTGTGTGTGTTTCTTAGGGATGCAATGGCATGTCTGTAATAGCTCAAGGGGCATGAATTGAAGTAGTGTTCCAGCACTGCTGGAGTGCTGCACCCTGCCAGCTGGACTGTAAGTTACCTGCCTGGGATGGGGATTCAGAGGTGAAGAATGGGATGCTACCATGCCGTGGCTATTGCGTTATCCAGCAGCACATAAGGGAGTCTTGAGCACACAAGCCCAAGAGGTCATCAAGGCTCAGGGGAGAAGCTACAGACAAACCTTTGTTTCTTACTGGGAAAAGAAATTATATTTTCATATGACCAAGCTTAAGTAATAGTTGTGAGATCATGGCTGAGAGGGGTGTGCTAGAATATGATTTCATTTAATAGATCCATCACAAAAGAAAGGGCTAACTAGCCTCCATTTCCCTCAATGTTTTTTAATCTACTTAACTTTTCGTTCATGGATCTGTTCAACTGCCCTGGATGCATAATTAGATAATTCCCTGGTGTAAAAAAAAAAGCCAAACAAAACTTTTCCAGTCCTGCTTGCTGGGCTTAGTCTTCCAAGTACCAAAACACTCTTCAGGACTGAAGAAACAGCTGCAGATGAAACAAACATCCTTCCAAAAATGGCTTAGCCACAGGTGATCCTTCTTACCTACATGACCTTAACTCCCCCTCTGGTCCATCCCTTTGCATCAGTCAGGCTCTGCCTTCCTTGCTTGTGTTTTGCTGTCAAGACCACTTTCCTCCACTGGCTTTTCATCAGTTTGTTGTTTCAGCAGAATGAACTTCAATATCTAGACTGAATCCAAGCCTTTGTTGCTGGCACATTCTATGCAATATTCTTGAAGAATGAGGTGTCATGAACTCTGGCATTCCCATCTGGTTTTTGCCATGTTTTGATGTTTCATCTGGGCTTATTCTGGAGCTGTATGAAGATCCAGTTACAAAACAAAGGGAAATACTGACTGTCAGCTTTTGGACTGGAGATCAGAAGAGGTACTTGAACCACAGGATGATGAAGAGTCATGGAGTTCTGCAAACAGTTTTGGCAAATTCACTTTGCCTAGTTTCTGGAAAGCAGCCCTCCACATGTGAGACTAATCCTTATCTTCCTATCTTTGTAGAGAAAGGTTTAGCTAATTATGTCAAGGACAGCCTTCATCCTGTAGGCCACACTACAACCTCAGTTGCACAGGCTGTCATGAGCTACCCCACTGCATACTCTCAATCATCTGCTGTCAAACTAGGAAAAAGGTCAAAACCACAAGGAATTTCTAACTCTTTTTGGCTGTCTAGGTCTGCCATTTAAGGTCTCAACAACAGAACTGCTGATAACTTCCATGTCTTGCTGCCAAAAAAACAAAAAAACCAAAACCATATTCATGGCCATCTTCCAGATTTTAAGCCAAGTCATACGTTTTGGAAATTGTAATCAACTGTGTCAGCTCTCCCTTTGGTTGTTTTACAAGCCTGGCTAGTTTCTGCCCTGGTAGAAGGTTTTGTGATAATGAAAGATGAAACACAGATGAGGTTAGAGCAACCTTTACTGGTTTTCAATCAAACAGTAAAATTGCAGTCTCACAAAAATGTTTTCTGATGTTATGTCTAATTTTACTATTCTTGAAAATTTATTTTCTCAATAAAATGCTTCATAGGAACAGAATAAAAACCTATTTTCTGCAGGAGTACTGCAAGGGGACTACAAAAAGGACAAATACAAAAATTATCTCATAACAGAGAGAGCAAGCAATTTCATGCCACTATTTGCTAGAAAGCTAGAAAAAATAATGGTTGAGTGCACAAGAATGTCTTAGATTTAAGCAACTTCTGCATGCACTAGTCATGTTTTCATGTATTTCCTCAACTTCCATGACACCTCTAAAATTCTTGCACCCCACTCACATCCACGTGTAGTGATCCCGTAGCAGAAGAAATCTGGACCTCTTCAGTTCACTTATCAAACTAATTAATTACTGAAAAGTCTGTTTACCAAAATGAATAAATAGAGCTAGACAATTTAATAGAGCCATCCATCTTTAACTATTAAACAAAGAATAAGGAATGCTGTGATTTGTCAGATCCTACAGAAATACTGCAGAGGGGTGATGTTACCCACTATTTTGTCTACATGTGTGATGTTTGTCTTTCACACACTTGGCAGTGCCTTCCTAAGCCTCATAAGATCCAAGGAGGAACTAACATCACATCCTGGACATACCCTTTTCCAGAAAGTAGAAGAGGATCATGGTAAAGCCCCAAATGCAGGGTCACTACTCACATAGCCCTGAACAATCATTCAGAGCTGAGAGAATGAGGTTTTATTTTACATTGAGAAGACTGAAAGAAGGAAAATTTAGTGTAAGGCCCACTCCATTCCCTGAAACCATGGATGCGCTGCCTCCAACACTGAGAGGTTTTGGAGAAAGTGGTGAGGGAGGAGTGATCTTGCAGTGTGCACCCTTGCCCACCACAAAGGAATTTCAGGAGTGCCTTGAACAGACCTGCATGGTTTAGAGGAATCTAATTTCACATGTAATGATTTCTCTGGGTTGTAAAATAATGAAGCATTCTTTCTATTCCTGGCTACTCCTGATTTACTCAAGATTATACAGTAAATCAGTCTAGCCCTAATCTGGAAGATGGGCATGATAATTTAATTACCCTCAAAAAACCCCTACTGAATTTTCCAGTGGTAGGACAAAAGATTTTAATATGTTGGAATAGAAGCTCCTCGCTGTGAACAGCAAACATTCACAGGGAATATGAAGTAATTTTGTTGATTACCTGGGACCCCAATTACCCTGCCTGCAGGCTGCACTAAAAATCCTGGGGTTTTAGCTCCTCTGCTTTGAGATGTTCTCTATTAATGCAAGCATTAGGCTTATAGTTCTGTAGGTGTGCAGTCAACACCAGGCAATTACATTCCCTGCTTTAAAGAAGCTTTATTATGCACTGTGATTACTTTGGGGAGAATACTGTCTTTTCTACTAAGTGCAAATCTAATGCATAATATCATTGCACAAGTTCAAGCAATGTGCAAGAGCTTTTATTTTTCCATCAAGCAAGATGTTCGGGGAAAGCATTTGCAGAATGGTCATTCATAAAGCCACTGCTGCACTCAGTCAGATATTTAAGAGTTAGGAAAATTCAGTAGGAATGTAGACTGCTGTTCTCAGCTGTGTCTAGATAACCATTTACGAGGACCCTGAAAGTTTCTTAGGAAATTCCTAGGTTTACAAAAGGTTTGTTCCTTCCATGTTGCTGCTGCCAACTTGTTGACATTTTTCCCCCAGTTTAATCTACATTTACATTCACTCAGGGTTGAATCCCATACTAGATGGGACTCTGACCTGTAGAGATAAATTTTCATTCTCAAAGAAGAGGGCAGAAAAAAGTATTCAGTGTTGCTAAGATGGCTGTTGCCTTTGTAGTCAGTATCACCATAAAGATCTCCAAAATAAATTGACTCGGGTTTCCCGGGTCTTTGCTTAACACAGTAAAAAACTGACAGGAAATGGTCACTGGATGTAAAGTCAGTGGCAAACATTATTTTTCCTATCTGCAAGATAATGTAATTTGAAGAAGAAGAAGTGGTTGTCATTTTGCTGGGATGCAAACCTGGCATCAGAATGTTATATGGCCAACACACCATTTGGTGTTGGATAAGCTCCACCAAATCTGAGGGAACAGACCTTCCAGAAGAAGAAAGGTTTGCAGCATAGAAGTAGTTTCACACAAAAAACTCAGGAAATGCTGGTGTGGGGCCACAACATGGCAGTGCTACCAGTATTTGCTTTTCATTCTGAGGCATTATACGTGCACACAGTATTTCAAATATAGCTGTCATTTAGTAGATTGATTACATTAGCACAAGGCTTCTCAAGTTTTACGGTGCCATGGCTTTCTCAACAGCAGGGAACAGTCACTCTTGGAGATCTACTACATTTTTGCCAGAAAATAAAAGTCTAATGACTTGAAATATGAATGCCAAAGTAAGGCCCATGATTAATAGCCACTGAGTAATAAAATCATTGCTGACAAAATATGTCGCATGACAAGTTTAAATCTTTTCCAATGAAAAGTTTAAATATCCCCTTGGGAAAGGAGTCCTCTGTCTTGTTTCCAGTGCCACAGAGGAATTTATTCAACTGCTTCTCAGGCAAGTGTTGTAAAGCAGTTTCCAGCACATGGACAGGAACCAAGACTTCCCATTCTCAGACACATTTTTCTGTTAAAAAGGAGGGTGTGTACCTCTCCACTTTGTCTGTGTCCTTAAGAGTCTTGTACTCCTTGCTGAACAGTGGCCCAGCAGAGCTCAGTGGCCTCATGCTGGACCTTTCCATAGCTCAATGACTTTCAGAAAGGAGGTACCACAGATTAAATTCCTTTAAGTTAGCAGGATCCAAAACCTCTCTGCTCCATTTTGCTGTAACTATTGCTTTGCTATGGTGACACAGCCCCTACTGCCTACCTTCCTCAGATGATAGTCCAATGCTCACCCTCCTACGAGCACCGAGCACCAAGCACCACCTTTTATACCCAACAGCTTTCAGCTGGCTTCTCCTTGCTTTCAGGAGACCTGTGCAATGACTGTCACTTTTATTACTGGCCAAACGCCCACAGCTGCTGCTCTTTCTACATGGGGATTGCTGAGTCTTTATTAACCTAAACTGCTGCCTCTCCACCTGCATTCTCCACCACCTGGAGGCTTCCAGGCAAGAGAGCAAATATTTCACATGTGCTGATGAAGAAAGTCTCCATCAATGCTATCTAAAGCCACAGAGGAAAAGAGCAGTCCTGTCCAAATGCCAGCAGTGACAGAGCAGGCCCTTGCCCATTCACAAGTGCCACTCTTCTAGGCAGACCTCTGTTTCCCAGGACTTCCCCACACAACCTTCAAAAAGCAAGCAAACCAAAACCCTTTAAGAATATGCCAACTAGGATATATAAATTCCTGCCTATTCCTTAAGACCTGCAACCTGACTTTCCTGCAGTGCTGGGCTGCTGGTGGACCCAAAATGCAGGCTTATGGCAATACAGGCTGATGTACAAACTGAATTAGTCACACAGCACTTAATACTGCAAAGGGCAACAGAGCAGTGGTGGTGCTGCAGTATGTACTGGAAATAAGGCATCTTTGCCTGGGACCTGGTATTTTACACAGTGTTGTGATTTGTTATGCACACCAAGGGCAGAGATGCCCGGACCACATCATATTTTCTCTCTCATAAGAGCTTAAGAACTCTGGCTTCCCTAAATGTAAATGGAGAGTTTGAGGAAACACAAACCTTTGATGTGTGTGGGGAGCTGTAATGCATTTAGGCAGAATATTTTAATTATGTGAATTACAACAGGACAGCCTGCTCTTTTTAGCATGCTGAGTCATTTCCACTTGGACTCTGCAAACATGGACCCTTGCACTGAGTGTTTAAGTATTTGGAATAAACAATTAATGCTGTGCTCCAGCTTTCGCAAGACTTAAGCAGAATAAAGAAATCACTCCTTTTCTTCTCTCTTTCCTTGTGCTTGTTAGTGCCTCCTTTGGAAGAGGCTGGAGCTGGTTGGGCACCCCAATTTGAGATACACAGTGCCAAGGGCCAGTTTGCTGAAACTATCTCATCCAGTTCCCAGGGACTGACTTCTGAGCCTTCTCTGAGGCTCTCAGTTGCCATCATCTCATTTGTGTACAAAATATGGAGAGATGAGTCAGAGTAATTTCTCGCCCTTTATGAAGAAAACCTGATACCTTCTGCATAGTTGTGGTATTTCTACACACAGTTTACATGCTAGCCACCAACCTAGTTTTATTTTTCTTTTTAATCTTTTGATTTTTTTCATACAGTAATTGTTCTGCTGAAGTCTGTAGCTAAATGAGGTGTTTATTCAGCATCTGTGCCTTCTAAATATTTACTAATGAAGATATTTTAAAAAACTTTTTTCCCTCAGCCTGTTGACTAGGCAGCGTAACTTTTTCCATTTCTTTGATCCTGAAGCCCCCTTCATTTTTAATTATCCTCCCTTTGGCAGCCAAAGGAAAATGTGGCAATATATACTGAGCCCTTCCCCACCCCTCCAGTTAACAGAGATACCGGTTGTAGATCAAAGAATCCATCAGAACAAAATGCTTCCTATGCAATAAGCCCTCTGTCTCTGGAATAAGCAAGTTTATCTTCATTGTGCATTCCGATAAGATGTTATTATAGCAGTGACTTTAATTACATTTCTCATTATTACATTAGTGTGCAGTAACATAGAGTTTCACTGAATCTAAATGTGTTAGATTGTAAAATATGGTGCCTTTAAGTCTTGTGATGGAAGCCACAAAACAACAAAAAAAAAAAAGGTCCATTTTACAGTTGGACAGATGTTTCTGTGAAAGGAATGATGAAATTTTTCTGGAATATGGTCTGGAGCAAGGAAAAAGATGAAGAGACATCATGAAAAGGCAAAAGTACTGTACATCATGTACTGTACATCATCTCTCTTATTCAAATGTGGTAAGACTCCAGAAAATAAGTAGCTACTTTATGACTTAAGGAATAAATATTTTTCTGTCCGGTGTTCATAGAATAATATACCTACAGGTATGCTTTAGTGGAAAATCTTTAAATGTTGATCTACTTTTGTCCATAAGAAATAGCTTCTTCTCCCCCTGTTACTCTTTTAATTTGTTTGGGATTTTTTTTACTCTAAGACTAAAAAATGCTAGACTAATGAACTATCTCAAAGTATATCATCCTAGGCATTGAGTGGGTTAAAAATGTTTGTAGTAATACAATATTCTTCAGGATTTGTACATTTCAGATGTCTAATAGTCACTGATCAGATGCGGAGTAAAACAGATCGCTATGTATCTCAGCTTCTCTGATAACTTGATTAAATGTGAGGCCTGGTATTTGGTGCCAGGTGATTCCCAGGGGAGTGAATTTATCACATGCTTAGTCTTGCAATCCTTGTTTAATAACTACTTGATCTATAACTTAATGAAAATGGTGGTGGTAGCTCCTATGAACTGCAATCAGCTTAAAATCAGGGCATAAATTACCTAATGCATCTCCCTTTGAAAGGCAAAGGCCTCCAAGCAGACTGTTGCTGCTTGTCCTATGGAGTGGCAATAACTTCATGATCTCCAAGACACTGCTGTTAACAGATTTGCAGGGAGTAGACTGGAGTGCAATGGTGTCCTTCTTAGAACTCCTGAGCAAAATATTCAGTCAGTACCCAACTTGTTTTAAAGCAAGCTCAGGATAAGATGATGCACTGCTTGACCCCTATTGCTTGAAGCAACTATAAGTTTATGAGGTTCTTTTTACTTCTGCCAGATAATAAAAATACAGATAAATCTGATCCATATAAATCAAGTTTTTAATTAAAATACATTGAGCTTTCTAATACAGATGGCATTTTCCCTTCTACTCACTGCATCCTGCTTTAATGCCAACACTGAACAAATAAGGTATGTTTATCAGTACTATGTTCTTTTCTGTCAGATATCACTGAGGGTTTTTTCCTCTTGTTATATTTTGAGTTTTAAATAGTCTAGTTCATAAAGACGTCTTTTTTTCTCCCCTGGCAGGCACATGTACTGTCTTTCTTTAAACCATGGGAGTGTTTTAAAATAAAATATTATTAAGGAGATGTTTGTCATCAGCATTAATTTTGAACATCTTTTCATCTGGATGTTTTCATCTGGAGAGGGAAGGCTGAGGACACCATTTAGTGATGAGAGTTTCAAATGTCCTTCCAAGATGGGCTTTCTCAGAAAGTGAAACACATCTTTGCAGTCTCTATTTTGAGAAATATTTTAATGAGCTTTTAAGTCCATAAAAAAACAAAAGGTGGGGGAGGGGGAAGTTACTGGCCTGTTGTTGTGACCATTCTTTTCCCTTCCTAGAGCAAGAATATGAAGAAACTATAAAAGCACATGAAAATCCAAGTAACCATACCTTCTAAGTAAACACAACACACAAAGGCATTTTAGGGATAACTGCTGCACTGTGACAGATAAACATAAAACATAGTTTCCAATAAGACTTGAAAAGACTTCTGAGATCACCAAATCCAACCTTCAGCTGAATACTACCGTGCCCACTAGACCATATCACAGTGTGCTGGGTTTTCTCAGGTTTTGAACACTTCCCAGTATTCCTGGGGAATCTGTTCCAATGCTTAACCACTCTATCAGCTTTGCCTGGGAGAAGAGGCCAACCCCCACATTGCTACAACCTCCTTTCAGGCACTTGTGTACAGCAATGGAACTATTCAAGCTGAGTTTCAAACAGAAGGAGGCACATCAGAACTGAAATTACCATGTCAAGATGATCCCATTCATTATTTCCAAAATCTTCTTCAGACCTCTTCTTCATTGACAATGTAGCCAAGTGAAAAAAATATCTCTATGGACTCACTTTAAATCTGCTTCCAGAAAGGGTCAGGAATGATACCCTGTCAGGTCAGTAGTTTCTTCTGAAGAGTTCTGCTCACTAAGGATGGCTTCCCTGGCCAAAAATTTTGGCCCCCTGCCAAAAATTTGGCACCTACCATGGAAGGAATATGTGTTAGACTAAGTCTTGACTGGTAGAGAAGCCTATCACCAAAACACAGAGATTGCTTAAGAGCAAGGTATCATGACTTAATTGCATTTGTTATGTGTGATCAGAAGATAATTCCGACAGGTACACATGTTCTTGGAAATAAAAAAAAAAAAAAAAGAAAGAAAGAAAAACTTCCACAAAAAAACCCAGAAATCCAGTCTCACAAAGCTGAAAGCAGTTTGAAGCTAAATCAGCTGAAAAGAAAGAAAATAAATAGAAAGGGAATAATAATTACGAATTGCTTAAAACATTCTAGGATATGCTTTCAAAACCACAGTCCAACTGAGAACGGAGGCTCTTCTGGTTAACAGAGAACAGATGGACTCAGAACTAGTATGAATGCAAATATATTCCATAAAATACAGGAGACAAAAAAAGAAATAGAGATTTTAGAAAAAAATATCATAATGGAAAAAAAGGAGGATAAATCCGTGGATAGAAAAAGTAACAGTAAGAAAGGAGTTAAGCATTCAAGAAGGTAAAGTAGTTCAAACAATTATTTGTTCAGTACTAGGTAGAAATGATAGAACTGGGATTAATAAATAAAATATTTCAAAAACTATCTGGCAAACAAAGAGTTAAATTACTTATACTGCAAGTTAATAACATATTTTCTATTTTAATAATTGCTGAAGGTGATGTTAAAAATCAAATCCTAACTTAAGACATTTTGAAATCATCAGGTCAATAGTGTCTTGAGAAAAGTTCTGCTTACTGGCTGCCCTGGTCTAAAAAATTCAGCATCTAACACCTTCTTCTCAAGGATTTTAAGTGTGAGCACTAACAAGCTCTATGATCAACACATTCTACTTCAACAGATTTTGAGTGGTTAGGAGCATTAAAGCAGATGACAGCTAATATTATGTCAGCATTTTAAGATATATGGAATAGGTGAGGTGATGAGAGGTGTTTCAGAGCCAAAAACAATTCCAGGTAATACAATGGAACAGTTAACACAGGTCATAGTCAATAAAGGATTCAGGGAGGACAATGTATGTACCACCACTCAATAAATTTATCTAGTGAAATTAAATCTGAGTTAAAAGATTAGCTGGTAAAGGAAATGAGTTTGATCTTACAGCCTTTTCAGAGGTATTCAGCTTCACGCTACCTGACATTTTAATTAGGAAATTAATGTATGCTGTATTGCATTTGTATTATTCTAAATTGATTAAAAACTGACTAGTTCTTAGGTCTGAAAACGTCACCATAAATGGGGAAAATTTTATCAGCTTGATGGATTTTTAATGGGGGCTCAAAGAGATAATTTCTTGACCTAACAGTATTTAACTATGTTTTTAATAATGATACAGAACAATCTATGAAGTTGTTACTGAGAACTTTGCCAATGACACAAATTATGGCATTGTTGGAAAACGAAGAGAAAAAAAAAAATTGAAGAAGATATGTAGTTAGATTGTCAGTAGGGGAGGTGAGGACCTCAAAGTCATTCCATCCCCCTCCGTTTCCAAAAAAGAACCAGCTGTTCTGACAGATTTTTGCCTAATCTGTTCTTCAGAGGTAGAGTTTTTCCCTCGTCAGTGGGTAAGATATTCCAGTACTTTCTTGTGAGCCTGGCTCAAGAAAACAGCACATGTTTCTGCACACTGTTCCTGTCTGTAAGGTGACATGCTGGAGTGAAGAATGTTTGCAGGTCAAGGTATGAGAGGATGGGGAGTCTAACCTGGAATCTAAATAAATCTTGGGCTTCATCTCAGCAAGAGCCAAAATTATTAAATACTGGTGTGATCTCTATAGGTTGACATAGAGACATACAAGGTTAACTGTTCTCTATGTATGTCCCCTGATGTCTAATAGAGCTGGAGAAGCCTGGGTTCTTGATGTCCACCATTCAAAAAGATGATGAGAATTTTAAAAGGGCTCAAAGGAGAGCCCAGCAACGCTTAAGATGATTTAATCACCTGATATTTAAGGGTCATTGCCAAGTGTATGAAGGAAAAGGTAGCATAAGCATGGGCTGTAACGGAATAGACATGCAGAAATAATGAACTTTTAGTCCCATGTGTAAAGACACAAGATCAAACTGCTAGTAGCTGGAGCTAGAAAACTTCAGAGCAGAAAAAACCATTTTTCTATACAGCCAAGGATAAGCCTGAGCACAGAACAACTTAGCAAGACTTGTAATGGATTTTCCATCACTAAAGATTTCAAAATCTCTTTTTCCAGAAGATTTGCTCTAGCTCAACCATAGCTGTTGGCTCTGATGCCAAAGTTCAGGGAAATCCTGGGATCTCTGTATATGTGTGAAGTCAAAGGACAGTGCCTCATTCTTACTGCCAATGAACCTTTGCACATTGTTTCTTTTCCATACTCCTTCTTTTCATCCAAGCAAGTCCTCATCAACAAGAAAACTGCTCAGGTTAGTAAGCTAAAGAATGGACTTAGATAAAATGGCTTAGAGATCATCTGGTTCTTCCCAACTTTAAGTGTGAAGTCCAGAAAGTGAAATGAAAGCAGGGGATTACAGCGGTTGTTGAACCAATGCCAGCTGAGCCAGAGGCACATAAATATTTCATCCAGGTCAAGCAAACACCAGGGAAGTGATTTATCACACATTTCAGCCAGTGCTAGCTAAAAAGGGTGAAAACAGAATCCTTCAAGAGTTTGCCTTCTAAGGTTTCCTAAGTCATCAACATTGCTATGCTAAAAGAACAAGAAATGCAAGTGGGTTGTCTCTGTCCTCTTCCTCCACATGGTCTCATAGCTTTGAGGAGAAAGTAACAGGCCCTGTGAACTGGAAGATCTTGTTCTTCCAACTAATCTCAGCTAGTCAATCCACATCTCTTGGAATAAAAAGACATCTCAACAATCATATTGTTCTGAGCATCTCGAGTCTTATTATCTGTAGCAGAGAACAAACTCAGCTCAAGTAATAAGACAGGTAGCTGGATCTCAGTGCATTAAAAACGTTGGTGAATTAAAGTCCAGCCATTGTATGTGGATCAAAGAAAAGGAAAAAATCAAAGGACCCTCTGGAGCTTTGGTAGAGTAAGATGATGACAAATTTCACTGGAATCCCTTAAAATTTATGGGGTTTTAGCTCAGACCAGAATTTGCCCCAGAAATCTTTAATCACAAATAATATGATTTCATTCTTGTGCAGCTGCTTTAGCCAGTACTTACATACACACACTAACAAAAATCTTGTTACAGTACTGGATAGGAAATGATCCTTTCCACTTCTGAAAACTGTGGTAGCCTGGCCAGTTCAAATATTTTGCAGAGTCTTTTTCAACTTGTAATTGAAATGTACCAAGAATAAGTTCATTTGTCCATACCACAGTATGCTCATTCACTTCTTGACACCTCTTTCAATGCTGGATGAAAAGTGCCATGAAGCTAAAAGATAAATTTCAGACCTTACTAGTCATCTGACCCAAAAGGGACACCACTCCTGGTGGCAGTACATGAAGCCACTCAGGCTGCTCACCTCTGTGTCTCCCAGTATTTCTGAACTATTGTTTTTCAGTCTTCTCAGGTGGTCCTTGTTCCTTCATCCACTCTACTGCTGATTCCCTTTTTTTCCTTCTCTCCCTTTAGGCACATACCTCCAAACCTGCCTGCCTACCTCCTTCTTCTGCCTCTCTGGATTTATAGCTTCACTTGCAGAGTCTGAAGCAAAGAGCAGTGGGATGAGCAATTGCAATGCCTTTTCCGTGATGAAACAGAGAACCCAGCTGCCCAGCACAGTCTCTGTGCTGCCTTCACCAACATGTTGCACAAGACTGCAGCTGCTTTTTCCACCTGTTTGTCTTCTGAGAATTAGCATCTTAAATCATAAACATGCAGGAAATTGATGTGAATAGCACAAAGCCTGTTTGTAAAAGCGAATGTTTCATCCTGCTTTTGCTGGAAAAGATGTGTGAAGGAAGACTCCCTGATGGTTCAAGTGTTTATTTTTAAACCTGATACAGATGTGTCCAAACTGTCGGGACCTTAGTTAGGATACTGAGATATCCAAACTGCCTGTGAATAAGAAGCAGGGTAAGCTGCAAGCTTCTAGAAAGCACAACAAATATCAAAAAGTCAAACCCACAGGTTGGAGTTGGGGCTGGTGCAGCCCTATACTGGGGAGTAAAAAGTGTAGAGCTAGGCATCCTGGCAGAGTTTGGGCTCCTTGTTTAGGCACCCACTGATGGAGTGAGATGGTGACTGGTGCTGCTTTAATAGTCAGCTGCTTCTTGGCAATGCTGCCCCGCATGTCTGACTCCACCCTGCAATACAGGAGCAGCCCTCACTTTCCAGGGCTCTGGCACAGGCAAAGCGGGCAACAGAACCACAACTATGTTGCTATTCCCAAAAATCTGCTGCCAGAGGCAAGTGCCTGCTGTGTCTTTGCCTGGAGAAAGCCCTTGAGGAAAATGTAACTCACAGAGTAAATCCAAGATACTGTGGCTAGGAGTCTTCTGGTGCCCGCAGCAGCACACTTGGAGCTGTTTGAGGTATCTCCATTGCACGGCACTTGACAGCGCTGTTGTAACAGCTGTTCCTTGTTCAGTGGTGGACAGTGCCACTGCTTCACTGGAGCCCTGGAGCAGCACATACAGAGTCAGTATATTTACAGTTCTCAGGAACTTGCAGTTCCTTCCAAGTGGAAAATTCATGTTATTCTATGTTTTACACAGTATCAGTGCTAAAAGACATTAGCACCTCTCCATCCCTTTTACAGCTACATCCACTCTTTACTATTTTCTATATAATCTTATACTGATGATTTTCTTTACAGGGTTATCCAGTACAAAAAGACAAAATACAGACCAAAATAAGAAAAATACTCTGATCAGGTTTTGGTTTATGAGTAAAGAAGGATGGCCCATGTTTTACAGAAGGGGATTTGAGAAGGAAAGTTACATCATTTGCAGGCTAAGGAAGGGCTTTTGCAAAGGGCAGGATGGGAAATGAGGCACTTGAGAGAGAGATAATGGCAAATGAGAAATGGAATTAGCAGAGCCCAGGCGGTGCAGAGGAGTGACAGGTGATGAGTCACCCTGGCAGGAGGAGCAGAGCCTTACAAAGAGGACATCGGCTCTGAAAGCCATGCAGAAGAAGATTTGGGCTTAGGAATTTGGGCTCTGAAAATGTATGTGGAGACAGTGGAAAGGACAGGCAGGATGTATGAGCACTGCTCCTGAGGAGACCAATCATTCCAAAGGTTTAGCAGATCACAGATAACACCAGCATAATTCAGCTCTTGTAATAAAACACGTATGTGTGCAAGCCACATGATCTGAAATACAACTGCATGCAAAAAAATTGTTGCCTGCTATATAATCTAAACTGTATCAAACTCTAGTAATACATATATATATACATACCCATGTGACCTCTGTTAGCTAGACTTTTTTTCAATATGGCACAGATAAAACCACCACCACACAAATAGGAATGCAATTATGTCATTTCACAAATAGTTTATGCCTATTTAACTCGATTCTTCAATCAAAGTTTTAGGTACTGACTGCTCAATCTAGGCAGCAGCTCTGCTGCTATCCTCCCTCCCCACTGGTTGGGATCACTCTAGTAGCAGTACTGGCATTTTAATGTACCCTGACAATGAAGATGGACTGGAGATAGCACAGCAGGCTGTGCACCAGAGTAGCAACAGTACAGACCCACTTTGTCCTGCCACCCCTTTTTTTGGTAGCAGAAACTGCGAGCAGAGGCATGAGGAAACTGAGGTTTCAACATGTGAAAGAGATGCAGTGAGACCCAGCAGAATCTGGTTGTGCCTCAGTAAGTTATACACCACATCTCTACCGACCCACCCCCCCCCTCCACACAACTGTCTGTGTATACATTTGCAGTGGGATGTCTGCAGTTAAAAATAAACAGCATTATGGATATAAAATCTGAAAGCATGTCGAGTTAGTACCTGTGATCAGAAGTTTATTCATGTTTACAGTGATCTGTAAATAACAGCATCTCTTCTGCCACTCATCTGCTGAGGTCTCCTGTAAAAGCCAGCCAAACAGTGAGGAAGTATTTTGGTATTTTAAAACGATTTAATCCAAAGTGGGAAACAGAGATATTTGGGGGCATTACTTTGTATCTCCCTATTGCACCACAGCCCTCACGCACGCATGCTTCGATAAAACTGCGCTGAGGAGCTGTAATTGCATTGTGGCTGTTTGATGTCTACTCAAACAACATTAGCTTTGCTGTCTTGTTTTACAATGTAAAAAATTTTGGTGAAAATGTCAGCAAGACGGTATCTTTAATCATATTTATTGATTGACCTCAAAAGGCACAGTGCAATTTAACTGGAACCCCTCAATGCAGCCAGGGTCAGGTTCAGACAGTGCCTGTTCCTAGCACTGCCTGCAGCCCCAGTTTCATGAGTAGCTTTTATGTCTAGTGTCCTTGAAGCCACCTGACTTCCCTTCATTCAGCCCTTTCTTTTTACAGCTAACGCCAAACGCTACAAAGCTAGAGATGGTTACTTCTAGGGAATATGAGGGTTTAATGGATTATCTCTGGAGCAGGAACTGCATCTGCTCATCAGTGCCAGCTACAGTTTGTTGTTCTCGGACCAGTCCGAGAAATGATGGGACCCCCGCACAGCCCGGCGTGGGAAGGCGCAGTTTGATCCCCAAATCCTGTCGCAGCTGTGCTGTCCAGCCGTCCCAGAGGGACGATGTTGATTCCAAGTCTTTGCTCGCAGCCAGCGTTTGTGCCCTGTGCCCAAAAGCCGGGTCGGCAGCACCCGTAGCAGCGCAGGACGGTAATGAAGTTGCCCCGCGCCCCGTTTGGCCACTGTGTCCATCCTCGGGGACTCGGAGGTTGGCGAGAAGGACCCCAGGGAAGGGCCGGCTGCGGGGACACCGGGTCGAGGACCTGTCCCGGGGCGGCCCGGCGGCCCCCGAGGCGGCTGCGCTCCCGCGGGGCGCGGGGCTGGGGGCGAGGGCAGCGGGGGGTGTGTGCAGGGCGGGTTCCGCGGGGGTGGTTCGTGTGCCTATGCCGGGGGATAAGCTCTGTCACGGGGAGCCCGTGTGCCGGAGGGGCAGAACTCGGTGTGTGCGGAGGGGTGAGCCCGGCCAGGGGCGGCGTGCGGTGGGTGCGGGTGCGGAGAAGTGTACGGGGTGTGCTTGAGTGTGCCAGAGTGCGTCTGTGTGTGTGTGTAACTCACCGTGGGGGCGTGTTTGTGAGCGCGACAGCGTGTGCAAGTGTCTGTGCAAGTGTCTGAGCGTGTGCAAGTGTCTGAGCGTGTGCGTGTATCTGTGTCTTTGTGGATGTATGCGAGTGGTGCAAGTGTGCGAGCCCGTGCGGGCGTGAGCGTGTGCGCTTGTATGTGCGCGGTCTTGTTTGTGTGCGCGGTCCTGTATGTGAGCGTGTGTGGACGATGCTGTGTGTGAGCGTGTGTGTGCGAGCGTGTGTGGACGATGCTGTGTGTGAGCGTGTGTGTGCGAGCGTGTGTGGACGATGCTGTGTGTGTGAGCGTGTGTGTTTGAGCGTGTGTGGACGATGCTGTGTGTGAGCGTGTGTGTTTGAGCGTGTGTGGACGATGCTGTGTGTGAGCGTGTGTGTGCGAGCGTGTGTGGACGATGCTGTGTGTG
>VXAC01002589.1:30297-47686 GCA_013399225.1 Rhipidura dahli | reverse complement strand
CTGGCGGCCCCGGCCCCGCTGGGCTGGGGCGGTGTGCGGGCGGGGGCCGGGGCCGCGGAGCAGCGAGATGAGACAGACCGACGCCAGGACGGCGAGCGAAAGGAGGAGCGCGGGGAAAAATATTTTTATGGATGGCTAAACGCTGACAAGTCTTCCCGCTGTCAGGATTTCTTTCCTTCTCGTTTAAGTCGGAGAGGGAAGGGAAAAAAAAAAAAAAGAAAGAAAAGAAACAACATAGCCCCACATGACAAGTTTGGAAATACTTTTCCTTTCAGAGGTTATTTTCTGTTCAAGAAATCCCGCTCCTGGACACGCTCCCGGGCAAAACGGAGCAGAATTGCTGGGATTCGGGGTTTTTATTCCAGCTACGAACGGTGACTCTGATTGGCTTTTTGTCTTTTGGCTCCGAAGTTAGAACGTTACATGTTAGCAAGTAACCAACATTTCCAAAAACAATAGCCCTCGATATGGCAAATTATAAATCACTGTAATTTTATTTCTGTACCCAGACAGCTCTAAGTGGGGGGAATTTGGAGCTCGGCTCATTGGTAACAATTCGGATATTGTTTGATAACTTTGTGTTTTCCTACTTTGATTTTATGGGTAAATTTATTTGATGCCAGCCAGGTCTGCTTTAAAAGAGGCATTAGTGGGAATAAAAATAAATGACACACACACGGACACGTGTGCACACACAGACATGCACACGCACTCTTAATTACTTGCATTTTATAAATTAGTGAAAAAATATTTCAGCCCAGAATGGTCAACTATTTAGTGAAGGAGCTCTCCCTTGGCAGTAGTGGGAAATGATGTGAACAGCTTGGGAATGTAGTCAAGTTTGCAGTGGTTTGGGAAGGACACTGCAGATAACGCAAGTTTCAGTACTCTTCAGCATCTCCCGTGTGTTGAAATGTGCTTCTCTATATGTGCAAGTATTTGTGTGGTAGGACTAAGACTCCCATCTTCAGGAGTATAAGATGAAAGTGCTGCAAAATTCTTCCCCTCAGCAACGGTAGGACAAATGTCATCACTCAAACAAACCTCATCCGTTTTAATCCAGCCAGACAACTCCCTTCTTTCAGATTTGATAAGTACCAGTGTCTGGCTGGTTCATCTTGGCTTCCTGTTAGATTTTAAAGCAGAGGCTGGAGATGTTTGTGGTTTGTTTGTTGGTTTTTTAAATATTGAGTTAATTTGACTTAGTAGCTAAAATAAACATGCCCAAAAATACATTTAAAGGCAGTTGCATCAAGAGGGATATCTTGTATTTACTGGGTCTGGCAGTAGTTCCCATTCCTGTCTGTCCTTTGTGATGGAATTAGAAAATTTTCTTCTTCACTTTATTAACTTGCACATAAGCTCATAAAGAGTAATTCCCCAAAAATGGCTGTAACAAGGGTCAAGTGTATTTTATCACAAATCCTTATCATATTCATATGATATATGCAAACTGGGACATCTCCCGATGTGTGCATCGAATCCATGTCAGTATTTGTAAACTGATACGAGGTGGAGATAGCTTTTATTAACCTGCAGCAACTGAAATGAATATGCACAAAGCTGTCAACTGCCCAACTTTGTGAAGAAGCTGAAAATTAGTATTTCACTAAGTCATGCACACACATGCCAAGTATCTGCAGAAGGTGGGGACATGGTGTAGAGGAACTAAGTAGCACCTCGGGTTTGAAAGCTGCTCTCGTGGAAACTGGCAGTAGTGCCCCATCTTGCCTTCAGTGGGTAAAAGATGAGGCCCAGCTCACTAAAAGAGAAGCGTGAAAGTGTCAATGTAACGTATCACATAACATCTGGGCAGTTAATCCTCCTTTCTCCCCTTTTATTCTTTTACAGGCTTTCTGCATCTCGCATTTGAATCCTTAGCTATCTGCTGTTATCAGCCAGGAAGATAGTGTGTCATGCAATCCTCTCTCCTGAATGCTGAAGTGCTGTAATTTTGATGGCCAGGCTAATCTGTCGCTATAAAGTTTTATTTTTCCATTGTTAAATTCAAAGGACAATGACTACTAATTACAAGTGACCTCTAACCAAAACACGAGCTGGAGTTTATCACCATTGCTGATACTGACTAACAGTAATTCCAGCATCAGCAATACTGGGCACCCTGTTCCAAAGAAACTTAAAAGAATAAGGGCAGACNTATAAATATAGATAATGTTTCTGCTGCAGAAAATACAGTGGTAGTGTAGAGAGACTCCATTTTCTGTGCAATATACACCCTTTACAATTAATAATTACAGGGTTGGGGAAGAAAAGAACTCCAAACAATACATCATAAATATGTTAACTGGAAACAACACAGCAAAAATGTACATAGGAAAGGTTGTTCTGTTAAACTGCCTGGCTTCCTGATACAGGCAGGTATAATGAATCATTAGTGTTACTGTACATGAACAGCAAAGAATAGTAATAACAAAGACAACTTGAGATAATAATTGCAGTTCCATTACTGTCTTTGAGAACAGTTGTAAGGAAGCATTAGACTTTGAATACAGTACAACAAAATTAATTTTTAAAAAATATCCTGAATTATTTCCCATCTTATATTTTGTCTACAACATTTGAATGGTTAATACTGTGGGAATTTTACAGGTGGAAAGGTGACTTAAAGAGACTTGGGCCCTGTGTCTTTATTATAGCAGCTAAAATTCCAGCTGTGCTTTTGCAGATAAGTGGATCTAATAGATTGCAGGATCAGAGCCCAGACAGAGATCCTGACTAACACATGTTTGTGTTTTAATTAAAGCAGGTGAAACATTATCTGCCCAAATTTTGTGCAGGTACCTGTGGTTTTCACAGAGATTGTTCTACAGGACCACTTTCAGGTTTCTGCACTTTAGACAGATGTAAGGTTGAGCAGTTCTCTTTGAGATTCAGTTCCTCTGGACAAGGGCACAGCAAGGACATGGTGGAGGTGGACATGGTGTGAAGTAGACTTCCCAATTTATGCAGCCACCCCTACTTAAAAAAACTAAGAAAAAACAGAAGAAGAAAAATCTGATAATTAATCTCTGTTTTTCTGAGACAGCGTTGAGATCGAGGTGTGTTTCTGATTGGGAGAAGCAAAGCCTTATCCTTTCCCACATCTTTCTATCCAGAACTTGTTTCCTTCCAACTCTTTTTTCCCTGTCAGTAGCATCACCATCCTCCCTCTGCCAAACTTAGCATCATCTTTGCTTCTTCTGTTCCCTCAGAAGTCTTGATACTTCCAGATATCTCTTGACACTTTTTCTCTGTGTTACTTCTTACATTCCTCCTTCCTTTTGTTTGCAGCTGCCAAAGCATTAGTCCACACTAATGGCAACCTTCCAGCTTGATACTGCAACCTCCCATTTCCCAACAAGCTCTCTTCTCCCACCTACATTCTACTCCCAGTCAGCATGGCCCCTGCCAAAACCCTGTGTCTTTTGCTTTTGTTTCTGAAACATCTCCATTCTGGAGTCTCTCTATATGCCTGGCCGTTGTACAGGCTTTGAAATCAGTCCCCACATCCTGAGCTCCCCACCATCCATTGAAAGAGAGAAATGAGGAGGAAAGAAAATTAACAGACCCGTGGGTCATTAGGGTTTGTTCTGCTTCAGGCTTCTTTTCACCCTCATTACCTGGCTACAATGGGAACCAGATTGGCCATTTTTTGGTAACGGTGGTTCTGTGTTTGCTCGGCCTGGTGGTGTGCTGGGTCACACAGCCATGCTGTGCAGAACAGCAGGCAGGAGCTGGGGATGGAGGTGCCCTTTCCAGAAGGCCTTGTCTGCAAGCAGCAAAGCTCCACCTAATGAAGAATCCTTTATAATGTGAATAACCTTGCAGCTGAGGTCAATACATTTCAACAATACTTAATCTTTTTTTTTTTTATGTGTGTGTTTTCTTGCTGTGCCTTCTCTTAACAAAAAAAAANCACCAAACCACTTTTTTTTATTTCTCTTTTAAGCATTCCTTTGCAGCATTCCTCATCAGAAGAGTTGATCATGCTTCACAAAGCCATCTGTGTCAGGGTACCTGTGTGTCAGATGCAGAAATCGAGGCACCTGAGGGAAAGCCATTTACCCTGAGGCCTGTGGCAGATGCCACACGCTGCCCAGCAGGCACAGAACTGACCGGAGGCACAAACAGTTCATGTGGCTTTTCAGGACTCTCTTGTGGTTACTTGCTGGTCTTGCCTATCCAAACCTACTTGTCCCTGTCAAATTACTCTGGCCCAGCTGCCAACGTGCAGTTTCTTACCCTGCAGCGTATATGAGGTAGCTGATTTATCTCTTTCTCATCAACAGATCTGGAATTACTTCACACAGGGCATGAGGCCTTCACAGAGGCACCTAGGATAGAGAAACCAAAATCCCTTCCTGTGGGAGGCTGCAGCCTGCAGCTCTCATCCCTGTCCTGCTGTGCGGTCCCACGGGACCACTGCAGACTTCTTGGTGGCAGCCTCCTTGAGAACCTTGGGTTGTAGGGGCTGCATTGGTCAGAGCTGAGTGTTAGAAGAGGGGAGGAAGAACAGAAACAGTCTTGAAGAGATTGGGTATTCTTTGGAATCCTGAGATGAATTTGCAGAAGAGTGAAATATTTCTTTTTAAAGACTCAGGGCTGATTTGTGCCTTCTGCTCGGTGTTTTCTGAAGCTGGTAGTTTACATGACATGTTATCTTAAGTGCTAAGGAGAATCCAGTCCTTGTTTTTTACTCCCAGGCTCAAATGTAGGCATATGAAGCCTGTTTAATTTCATAAGCAAGTGTTCTGGTTTACAGAGAATCTGAGCACCCACAACTTCAGCAGAAGTCACTGGGACTGCCCAGCCATCTCCTTCTTTCCCCCACAGGAGGGAACTAGATAGGCAAGTTCTTGCTCCTTTTGCTCTTGGCCATGTTGTTGGGAAATAACTTCCACAGACAGTCCAAGCATATCCAGACATTTTTCAAGGAAATATCCTGATCCCTTGAGCAAGGCAATCCCTGCCACTGAATCAGATCTTTACATGGATAAAGCACACTAATACTGGTGCTTACCTGTCCTCCACACAGTTATTTGCTGCAGTTCTCCAAGATGTAGGCCCTGTGGATGCTCCACCCTTCCTCCTCCCTGTAGCACTTCACAGGCCACCGAGGGCTCGATTAGCACAGATTGCTGCGGATGCTCATGCAGGAGAACCTATATGTCAATCTTATTGCATTAGCAATTTCCCACAGTGATGCACAATGGAAGCCTTTTAGGAAAAACAGATTTGAATGTGATATGGCTTGAACACAATGAAATGCTAATGCAGTTCCATGGAAAACTGCTAGCATGGTGTGTACAGAAAGGGTTTTGTGTATGAAACCTATCCCCCCCGGATAGGCTGCCTCACTTGGAGAGAAGGAGAGATGGCCAGCAGTGCTGTTGCTCCCTCTCCAGGCCTGCTGCCAGTCAGGGGGGAAGCACTTCTGGAAGTTCTTCCTTTTGAGTATTTTATTGACAAGCCATATGATCAATTGATCTGTATTTCACTTTCCGAGCTGTAGATGCTAAATTATCTGCAAAAGATGTTTGCTGTGTTAACACCAGAACTGAGTAATGCTTCAGGCAGACTTCTCTGAGGTGGGATGTGCTACCATACAATATGAGGAGAACATTTGCTTTATCCTTTTTCCCTGTGTGCACTGTAAAGGCACAACCAGGTCTCCAAAAGTATGTTCTCTTCTAACAGCTTAAGACACTAAACTTCCAGAATAGGTTCCCATCAGACTAGAGTGCCACATCCTTGGTGAAGTAATTGTTCTTTAGATGTATCCTTATTCACAACATTTTAAATATCTAAATCTAAGCAAATCCTTTTCCTAAAATGGGTATTTGGGAATGACTCCAAGAATGCCAGTGATTGATAATGAGGATTGCAGGATCTGATTAGTGTGGATATAAACTTTAGACCAGCATTGAAGCTGAAATTCTTTTCAAGTCCCCTTCTTCCTTTGTGAAGTGTTTGTTCTGGAGGCACTTGGCTGCATGCTTTGTATTAGAGACGAGTCAGCTTTTATTTTAAAAGCAGGAATTCTATTTTTTGCGTATTTCTAACCGTTCCATTTTTAGAAACACCAATGGGCTTTGCTACAGTTTCTCTGGGAATGGTGGGTATGTGAGGAATGCAGGACCAACTGGCTATAAAATGGGGATAGCCAGAACCATGAGAAGACATGCTGGCTTCCTAGGGCAGGTTGATGCACCTCCTCACCACCCCACTGCCTCCTGCCTTCTCCCACAGATACATCCTCAGAGCTCCTCCACAGCATGAGTGCTCCTGAGCCTTCAGCTCTGCTGGAGGAAAGCAGCTGGGAGAGGGGCTCGTCTGAGCAAGGCAGCCACAGGAAGGGGGAAGGCAGGGACTGAGTGAATGGGTCTTCCTGCCTGCAGGGAGCAGGGTGTGAGGCAGAGAAGAGGATGTGTCCCTGTGGGATTGCATCTTCCAAGCTTCGGTGTGGCCCAGACAGGGAACAGTGCGGTTTGCTCCTTATAAACACCACAGTCACTGGTTTCCTTTACAAATTAATACCGAGGAAGGAAGTACAGTCAGAGAGAGATCATAGTGATAAATTGGTCCAGTTTAATATTTTCACACAGACTTTGGTTGTGGTAATTTTATGGGGTGCCTTCAGATATTGTGAGAGATTTTCAAAGGCAAAAATTGGTGGGAACATCCAGACCTCTGGTTTAGGTTTCTGTCCTCAGCAGCTGGTTGCAAGTAGCCCAGGGGCCAAAGCCAGCATAGCCATGCTAGCCCAGTGCTATACCTGAAGAGAGAGGCTCTTTTGCTTGGTTGTAGTAGGGGATGTAGGGTCCTAAGGGCTCATCTCAAAGGGTTCTCCAGTCCCTTCTTCCTCCCCAAGGCAGCACAGTTATTCTTGAAGCAAGCTGTGTAAAATGCACTCACAGACTTCCAGCAGCAACTATCCCAACACGTATCTATCCTACTCATATGCTCTCCCTGATTCTTCAAGTGGACATGAAAGATGGAATGCCCCTATCCTGTCTGCCATACCCTTTGCACATGGGGGTACTGTTGTCATGTCCATGCACCTCTTTTCTCCCCATCTGATGGCACACTAACAAAGCTTTGTTGAAGCATCTGTCAATGTGCTCAGCCAGAGCAGTCCCTCAGCAGGAATTGGTACATCCCTTCCTAATCAGATATCATAGGCATACCAAACATTACCTGGGTACTTAATTTTCTTTTGTGACAGAATTTATGCCTCTGAAACCCTTCCAGAAGTGTTTGGCCTATGGAAGTGCATGTAGCTATGTCAGTGTGTGCAGTTTATATATTTGAATCTTTCCTTCTTTATATCAAATAAGGATGTGTTATTCCTGACAAGAGAAGCTAAAAGATGCTGAATAGATGAGGTAATACTTGAGCAGTTACACAGGCTCAGAAAAATTATTTGGATGTCACAAATTTTTAGGCACTAGCACCAAATTTTATTCTTACTTTATTGGGAAGAAATGAGTTCAGGTGAAGGCTCCACAGTGTGAATGGGTGGCTGGAAAAGCATGAGGTGCTGTGAGATTTGCTCTTTGATACTGATGCCTTCACATAAAGTTCATTGTAGAAGGGTTTTCAGAAAAAAATTGAAAAAAGCCTCAAGAAAATGGTTTTTAGAAGCTTTCATTATTCATTTAAGCTTACAGGAATAGACAACGAGATGTTGCCAGGGCTGTGTGAAACATGGATAACTTTGAGCTTCAAGCACTCTACCTCCTATCATTGCATCTGTTTTTAGTTGGAGCAGTCCAGGGTTAAACTGGGAAGAAATTTAATTTCTTAATTTAAAAAAAAAAAAAAAAACAAAACAAAAAAAACAAACTTTCTTTGCATTTTATTAAATTAAACCCCTAGGTATTAGGTTCCATGGTTGTGGAAGAAGTTGGTAATCTGTAATGAATAGTTCATTCATTGTATTTTCTTGGGTGTGAAAGACAGTGGTTTCAGATAAACTAATAACAGCACCCTTGTCTGGTGAGTCCCCGGTGCAACAGGAAGCCTCGGGGGATCCCAAATGATGTTGAGGGTGCCACAAGTGGAACAAGTGATTTACATGCTTCAAAAATAACATGTGTTCACTGTTCCTGAGCCGTGAGCTGATTACTGGACTGTGCAGCTCAGGTGTGTGCTTTCACACTGCGCTTCTGGAATGAGTGTGCATGCATGTGAAACCTCTCCTGCCCAGCTCCAAGTTGCTGTGCCGGCAAAAAAACCAAAAAGGGTTGGTGCATGAGGCCCAAGGCAAGGTTGGTGAGGTTTGTCATTCATTTGAGGTCCAAGTATTTGTACACACTTTGTTTGTTTGTTTGTCTGTTTGTTTTAAAACCCTTTTCTCCGCTGATGTGTAGAAGATCCCCATAGCAAGTGACAGTGATGATGTGACCCAGGAGGTTTTTTGCCAGCTCTGGGTGTGTGCTGGCTGCTGCCAGCTGGGCACATTTGAAAACACACCAAGAATCAGTTAATTTAAGAAAACTCGCATGCTTCTCTCTTTCATAGTAGGTAGAAGTAACTGAATCAGTGCTAGGTAAAAATAACCAACCAAGAGCACGTTCACAGCATTCCTCTTCACACTGATCGACTGAAACAGTCTTCTCCCTTCCAATACTGTTGTGATTTAGCTGCTGAGTGTCAGACTTCCAGCTGTAATTGTCTCACTGCTCTGTTTTCCAGCCACATGCATCTCCAAGAACTGCACAGCTTATGTCTAGACGACCCTCTGAGAAATCTCCCTCTGTGGCCTTGCTTAGCTGTTGCAGTGACACCGAGACTGATGATGTCAGGCATTCTCAAGACAGATAGCCGTGCCTCTCACGGTGCAGTTTGCCCCGGCCATTGCTCAAGTGGAGGCAGCACCTTGGAGATGGTTATTCCAAGACCAGGAGCGCACACACATCTGCACACACCTGTGCTTACACACACATACATAAATAAGCTTTTGAGGGAGGCTGGACACTTTGCTTTCACACAGTGGTGTTTTAAGTCTGCTTTTGTTAGGATCCATGCAGTTTTCCTCTTTGACTTCTGCAGAAAACTTAGAGTGAAATTTAACGAGGGCTGGTACAATTTCCCTGCTGTGCCTATGGAAGACAAATTCCCCCAGCCTGAGGGAATGGTATGAAGCTGTGTCAGGGGAGGTTTAGGTTGGATATCAGGAAAATGTTTTTCACCCAGAGGATGGTCGGGCACCGGAACAGGCTCCCCAGGGAAGTGGTCACAGCACCAGCCTGACAGAGCTCAAGAAGAGTTTGGACACTGCTCTGAGGCACATGGTGTGACACTTGGGGTGTCCTGTGCAGGGCCAGGAGTTGGCTTTGATGACCCTGGTGGGTCCCTTTCAACTCAGAATATTCTATGATTTTGTGATTCTATGGCAACTGAATTAGAGGGAACTTCAGCAGCATGTTGGACTGCACAGGCATCCTGCTGAGGTGTGACGTGAGTCTTCCCTGACACAGTGGATCCTTTTTACATCCTTTTAGGTGAAATCTAAACTTCACAAAATCTTTCCATAGTGGAGATGTCAACATGTTGGCACACAAGACACAGAGGAGGGCATGTTTAATTTCCATGAGCTCTGGAACCCCTCTTATTGACTTCAGCGGGACCTGGCTCTGGTTAGGAAATGGTAAGCCCACGATTATGGAGGGCTTTCCGCTGCTCTTGGTGTGTCAGGCTCTTTAGTAGCCCTGTAGGAGTTACTGAAATGAAGCTCCTGGAGCAACACATTTCTCCTGTTGACTTGAGGACCTACAGGCTGTTTCTGCACTGGAAGGTGAAAACTGGGCATAGGAGTAGGAGAAAATATCCTAGTCCCTTCCACTTCATGTCCATGTTGCTGGCTCTTAGTCTTACAGTCATTCAGACTTGAGGTGCCTCATCTCACACAGCATTAGCTGCATGCAGTGCCTAATTTTGCTATTTGTTTTTTCTAGGTGTTTACCTTCAGGTGGATTGATCCACGCCATGTACACATATATTCTTATCAAATTAGGAATTTGAGGATGAGTATGTCAGATATGGGTGTAAAAAAATTTGGATGTGTTTCTGTGGCCAAGTAAATTCTACTAAAAGACTGCTTCTATACTAATAAATTAAACATGCCTTATACTGTTCTTGGCCTCGAGGCTTACTTCTGTGCAATGGCTGTCTCACCCTCCCAAACATGGTGGATCTTTGCTGACTTATTATTAGGAGTGACCCATGTTCCCTCCTAACTCTTGAACTACGCACGAGAGTGTTTTGGGGGAGTGCTGCTGGAACAGATCAAAGCCCTTCCAGGTGCTGTGGTAATATCATGCTATAGGTAATCAAGTTCTTGTGCCCAGAGATGTTGTCCACCACTGTTGTGCTACAGCAACAGCTGCAGTAGACAACCCTATGTTTAGGGAGAATGGAGACAGTGAATGGGGCTGACTGTTTCCAGTCTCACCTTCTCCTGCAGGCCACAGGAACAAAAGGGTGGGTCCATGCTCATGTCCCATACGTCTTCTTCCTCTTCCCTAAATCAAGCTTCAGACCTTAAGCTAAACTCAGTAATGGAATAAAGATGTACATGGAAGACTGACCATGTTTAGTGTCGACCAGTCACTAAGCTGACAGATAGACAAAGCCTGCCTTGTAGTCCCAGAGGAGGGAATTGTGTTAGGAATGTAATCCTGATAGCACATCCATATTGTCACTGAGGGAGACAGAGGTGAACAGACCAGAACTTCCACCATCATATGATGGATGTGTTTGGAATATGGATCAAAACTGTAACACTTCCCTCCCCACTGCCACTCTAAACTGCAATGAGCATCAAGAAACACAATGGATCATCAGCACAGAAAATACATCAAGTGTGGTTTTGAAACATTTCAGCATTGGAAGTTTTCAGTTGGGTAGGCAAGTTGCCTGTTACTAAAGGCATACGGCTTGAGCAACCACTGTCCTGAAAGAGTGTTATAATGAAATTGTGAGTTGACATCTCTGTCATTGCAGCCCTGGAGCAGAGTGGCTGCCTCACTATTTCACAATGGAGAATCTAAGCGTAGCAACACAGGGCTTAGTCTGCTGAACAGCGTGCAGTATTATGTAATTTAATAACATTAAACTAGGATGTTCTGGTAATATTATTTGAAAGCTGTTTAGTTTATTTAATACCATTTATATTTTATATGTCAGTTGAATTTGGGGGAAAAAAAGATTTTAGAAGAAACTAGGGGGAGCGTGGTAGGAAATTGTGCAATGTACTTATCTGAGACTACATCACATGGTCTGCAAAGCACGGCTTTTGCTTTTATACACATAGTCTTGGCGACTCTCCCACTAGCAACAATAGTGCTCAGACTCATACTGATGTCACTGTTGAGTTATTTAATTTGACTGAACGAGATTAATGTGTTTATTTAAAACCTCGGTCAAAATGGAAAAGAAAATCTCGGGACAATGCTTTTATGTGAACATGTAAGTTTTCCCATCTGATGGTTGTAATGTTGCATTAACTTATCAGGAGCAGTTGTTTACACATGCCACTGCCCAGGAGACACCTTCAGATAAGAAGTGTGAGCCATTTTCCCTCTCAGCATAGAGTAGAGACTTCTACATTGCTACTGGTCCAGTGGGCTTTCATCCCAGGCTTTCCTTGCTTCCTGCTGCTGCTTTCAGGGTTGATCCACAGTGATCCCAGCATTGTTTTATTTTCTCGTGTGAGGATGGGGTTTGGTGCTGCCAGGCAATGACAGCATTGTGCTGGTGGATCCTCCACAGGTTCTCACCAGGCAGCGAGGGACAGACACCTCCACTGCACAGGGTGTCTGGATGGGGTTGGTGCTGGGCTCTGTAGGCTGAGCCTGCTCCTGCCAAGGCTGGAGCCTGCCAGCCTAAATTTTATCCACATTATGTTTTACAACAGATTGAAGTATTTTTTTTTTCCTGTGATAAATCACTCTGATTTTACTTCATTCTCATGTGTACCCTCTAAGTGTTTAGAATAGACTTTGGTTTTGTCTAGAGGAATTAGTAACTATCCAATTAAATACTCCAGGTCATTGAACTGCTACTAATATGGAGCAGGGAAAAACCTTCTGGAATCTGAAGTTTGTCTTCATATGATGGGACAGATTTGGGCACTTCTGTGGAATCGATCTTTGACTGATGAAGGGCATGAGTGAGGGGGTTCCTGCTGTGCTCTTTCAAGAGCCTCTCTTGACAGTCAAGGACAAAGGAACACATGTAGATTGATAATGTAGAAATTGCATAAGCAGAGCTCAGTTCTGTGGTGGGTGCCTGAAGCAAGGTGTGCCTGTTCTGCCTTCCAGTTTTGTAGTCCCTCTGTTCATATTTTCGTGGTGCTTGGAATATGAAAGTCTTGGGGACTAGCAGCTGCTGCCAGAGAGTTGCTTTCCTGCTTTCTCTTCTGTAGGGTCAAGTCCTTTCATCTTCTTTGTGCAGTAAAAGGCTTTTGGGACTTTGAGACCCTTCCCCTATCAGTGCTGCTGTTGTGGAGGAAGGGAAAAAGCTTGTTATGTTTCCATGTATCTTCATTTCTCAGGGTGTTGGGCATCTCAAAGGGTGATGCAGTGGAGCATAGGGATGGGCATGAGAACAAAACAGAAGAGCTGGGAGAAAAACATCTCTAGGCAGTCCTTGGTCCTCAGTAAACATTGCAGCCTGTCCAAGAGGCTGTGCTGCCCTGGGCCATGTGTGCTCACTCTGCAGCACGCTCCAGAGCTGTGAGGCGCTGAGGGTATCCGAGTATGCTAAGGAGCCAGTCTTTGGGATAGGCCTCCTGTCTCACTGTGCTGTACCTGCAGCTGCACACCGTGTCCCCAGGTGCCCTTTGAACTCTTACAAGATCGGTACGTTTAAGGAAATGGCACAAAAATGTGGTTTGTGAAGCTCTGCCACGCCCAGTGCTGGGCAGCATCTGTCTGCTCAGTGGCTGCCTGTAAGTGGTGCTGAGGACTGTGAGCAGGACTTCACTGGTGGGGGCAAAAAGGTCCACAGGGGTGGGCTAGGGCAGTCATGGAGCTGCTTTTCTAGAGGCATCCATTTGGAAGCTGCCCTCATCTCCTGTATTAAGTGCCCTCTGTGTAGTTCAGACCTTTGGACTTGCCATGCACAGGGGGTCCATGAAATATATTTGAAGCAGTAAATAGCTTGACGTACGAGGGCATTTTTCCTCAGCGTTCCAGTCAGTGGAAATATGTAATTTTCAGCTAAAATTAGACTGACTCCAGTTATATGAAGAAAAAAAAAAAAAAAGGAAAAGCCCTCAAGAACTACTCTTTCTGTTGGACTTCATCAGATGTAGCAACTCCTACCAAAAATAACTCAGGATCTATCCAGCACAAACTGTTTCCAAAAGTCTGTGATTTGGATCCAGAAAGCTGTGAACTATTGAAGAGAGAGAAACAGACTATGTAGGCAAAAAAGGTTTTTCACTTCCATGTAAGAAAATATTTATAAATTTGGAGAATATTAGTAGATCTTTCAAAGGCCTTACATGAAATCTGCAAGTAGTTTAATTTTAAATTAGTTTTGCAGTTAATACTGTACAACTCTTGACAGTACAGTGAGATTGGAGTGGCAGAGAGGGAATTGAAATCAGAACAGTATTCTGCTCATTGCTTCCATAAAATTTGATATTACAGATTTATTTTCATAGAAGATGCTTGAGCTGAATCTACAGCCACCAGCATATATAAAAGAGGGTAAATTTTCTTTTGTACTAAAAATAATCTTAGTTCTGCAACCATTTGCCTGGTGCATTAAACTCTAACACAAGTTGAAGTGACTGGATACTTAACAATTTCCGTGGTCCAACTCTAAAATGAGTGGGGAGGGTAGTGGGGAGGAGAGGCTTGGGCCCAAAATAAACATCAAAAACCAAACAGAAAACCACTGAAAATTAACTACACATTTTGAATAATTCCTCTTTCAAAATATTTTATTGAGAGAACAATGGAAATAGTGTGTGAAGCCTAACTATGTATTGTGTTGCTGTTCCAGGCTTCATCAGTAGTTTCTCGATGTTTGGAAAGTTCTGAGACCCGCCCTGTTGGACTACTTGTAACCAGTGCCTAAGACTACAAAAACGTATGTGGGAAAGAACCTTTCCTTGAAGGAAGTGTCCATCACAATACTGTGGGAACTCCGTGCAGGCCTTGCAAGGCAGAAGAGCAGTTTGTGCTTCCTTAGACGCTTGTTCATAATCTCTGCTTCTTATGCACTCCAGCACCCCTATCAGCTCCTTGTTCTCCTTCACCAGCCCTGCAGTGAAAAGGCTGCTGGGCTGGAAACAAGGAGATGAAGAAGAAAAGTGGGCAGAGAAAGCCGTTGATTCCTTGGTGAAGAAGTTAAAGAAGAAGAAAGGAGCCATGGAAGAGCTGGAGAGGGCTCTGAGCTGCCCGGGTCAGCCCAGTAAATGCGTCACAATCCCACGTTCCTTGGACGGGCGGCTGCAGGTGTCTCACCGCAAGGGGCTTCCCCACGTCATCTACTGCAGAGTGTGGCGCTGGCCTGATTTACAATCTCACCATGAGCTGAAACCACTGGAATGTTGTGAGTTCCCTTTTGGCTCAAAGCAGAAAGAAGTGTGCATCAACCCCTACCACTACCGGCGGGTGGAAACCCCAGGTAATTATGTCGTCTGCAAATGATTCGTGTCTCTGTGTCAGCTCCTGCTCTGGCAGGTCTAGTCTTGGTGCATCCTACGGTTGTGCTCTGAAACGTGAAAAGGCAGGCTCCATCTGATGGGAGGATCTTGGGTCTTACCCTGCCTGGTGGTATTGTAGGTCTGGCAGCCAGGACTAAGGAGGGAGTAAGGAGCCCCTCTCCCGGTGGGGTCTGCATCCCACTGGACCCCTGAGGGCACTGGGATCTTGTCCAAGGTGCTGAAAGCAGCTTCCCTTTCATGAACACTCCCCGTGTGAGCTGGTGGCCATTTGCATGAAGTCTGGGCCCCAGGCTGGCCTTACCACCACAGTGAGATTTATGTCTCACGGAAAACCAGCTATTGACTCATTAGCACCCAGGAAACACTAGCTCTCTCTTTAAAGATAAGAGTTGCATTTCAATGGCATAGTTTGCAGTGAATATGAAACCAGGTCAGTTGATTCTCCCTGAAATCTTTGGTGGCCTGCCTTAAGTGGGATTCACTTACCTAAATGGAGAGTTTATGTGAAATAAATCCACCAAGTTCCCATAAAACTTTGAAGTTTTCCACTGTTAATCCTTTTTGGACTGCACTAAAAACTTATGACCTCGCTGAAAGGTCATTTAATTGGGCTTTATGTCAATGAAACAGCTGTTAAAAATTTGTAGTGTTCAGTGTTGACTTCTACAGGGATCTTAGAAAACAGGGCTGACAAATGTCTTGGGAAGTCATTCTGCTTTCCTCTGCCCAGACTCCCAAACCAAACCAAATTACCAGGTATGTTCCTGATAGATCTTTTCCTAATGAGCTCTAAAAATCCCATGTGATAAAGGATCTACAACCTCCCCAGGCAAGTGAATCTATTGCTTTGCTATTCTTACAGTTCAAAATGATTTCTAATGTCTAACCTAGCTCTGCCTTGCTGCCAAAAATCACAGTAATTTGATTTACTAATGGATACAGTTGGTAAGTGTATACTTATTATTCTGAGATTACTCCTTGTCTGGCATGAACTTTACTCTGAGGTGACATTAGGATCAGATAAGTGAACTGTGGGATGTTTCTTTTCGCACAGATGAAGTAAGGGAAAGACATTTGTTAACATTTGTTAAACACCAGGGGCTGCTTCCTCTTCTGATAATCCTTCCAGTGCAGCAGAACTATCGCTGTGAAGTTGCATCTGAACTGCTGAAAACATTGTCACAACTTTTAAATTTTACAGCTACACTGAGAGATGCTTGTTGTCAACAGTTTTCAGTGGAAAGAGCTGATCTACACCTTACTAAAGTAAACTCTTCAATAATTTAAGAAAAGGTGCTCATAAAATATCCCATTTTGTGTTTATTACACTTCTTCATTTGCAGGCTGCAGTCTTTTGTGTCTTCTCATTTCTTCTGGGGTAACTTTGGAGTAGTTAATGGAGTCTCCTCAGTGCAGTTGCTGACAGCACTGTACAGTGTTGATTTCAACCCTGGTTTTCTCATCAGTTCAGTGCCAGCTATCAAACACTACTAATGGAATAGTCCACAGCTGCTAAATGGCTGCCAAAGCTTGTTCTGATCCTGCAACTCAGAAGCTTTCAGCTGTGAAGATGTCTCTATTGTTTTTCTGTGCAGCAGACTGGCATTATCTCTGCTAGTAAAGCAGAAGGGGACAAGGTGCAGGTCTGGGTATGGCTGAATTGGTAGCATGATCCCAGGATCATGGTCCATGTGGACTCCTGGACTAGCAGCCCTCCAAGTGCAGAGTTAGCCCACAGGAGGGGCTTTGGGCACTTTGGACTTGGCCACCTTGTTTCGGAGGTGAAAGTGAGTGCAAAGAGGTGAGAGGATGCAAACTGTGCTGTGCCAGCTGTCCACAGGACCCAGGAATTGTTCTCAGGCTGTTACATTCACCCCTACAACTCTTCTGACAGGGAAACTTAGCAGCTGAAGCTCACAGCTGTACTATATATTTGTACAGAACAGCAAAGAGTGCAACCCACTCTGGTGTGCTGGGGCAGCAGCAGGAGAGAGAACTTGCACCACTGCAAGAGGTGCACTGCAGCTCCAGTTAGAAAGCAGTGCTGCAAGGAGGTGTTGGCAAGGCAAGGGAACAAATGAGCTTCATGAGAAAGTGGCAGCAGTGAGATCACCACAGAAAAGGCTGGGAGTGGTTGATTTAGGTGCTGGTCTGCTTCTTTTAACTACAGGAAATCATCTGCATCTTGGCTGATGGTGATCTTAGGCTTATATGAGATTCACTGAGTCTCATCCTATGGAGCTAAAGAATCCACCCATGAAATAAGCCTGCACTGCATTTTTTACTATCTATATACCAGTATTATTTTCATTAAAATATCCATCTTTTGGGGGATCATTTTCCATCACTGCAGTCTTTCTTGCTGAGTCAACCACCCTATGACCAGATCCATTAGGTTTGATCCAGAATGAATGAGTTGTGTCAAAGATGCAAGGGCCTCATCCTTTCTTTGACGGCCTGGCAAATCCCTAGACCTCTGTTACTAGAGTGCAGCTTTGAACTCTGGTCAGAGATTCAGGGATTTCATTACCTCTGCTGTGTCCTCAGGCTGCCCAGTCCCAGTCCCATTTTAGGCTCTGCTACTGATACTGCACAGATTACACATGGCTTTTATTGCTGCTACAAGTATCCCCATCAGATTTCTTCTCAAGTCTGTTGAGTAGCAAGTGCCACTTAAAAAAAAAAAAAAAAAAAAAAACACCC
>VXAC01002589.1:0-30285 GCA_013399225.1 Rhipidura dahli | reverse complement strand
AAAAAAAAAAAAAAACGGAAAATATTTCCTTTATGTGTGCAACATCCCACTGCAGAGAGGAGTTAGGCCACCTAGCCTGAAGGAGCTGGGTATGTTGGCTATGCTCTGCTTCCCCCTTCATTGTTGCCTTCAGAGAGGTTCTCAGAAGTCTAAATGGTTTGTTGTCAGAAGAAGCTGCCTAAACATGTACTCTATTATTTTTAAATTAGATCACTCGTATGTAGGTATTGCAAATCTGAGGGTGCACCATTGCTGTAGACAGGAGGATTTTTGACTTAGACTAACTGATTGCTTTCATCAAGGCTGGGTGGGACTAAGATGTGATAGCCACCCAGGTGGAAGACCACCTGATGGCTTCAGTGTTGTCCATGTGTTTGGGTGGGTCATGGGCACAGGGAATAGATGAATCTCACCAGAGAGTAGGTCTCCAAAAATAGCAAACTGTGCAGCTGTGGACTGTGGATGTGTGAGAAATAACAGTGTGGATGTTGTGCCTGAAATTAAACTGAGGCAGACAAGTTTGCTTGCTAGCATCTGAAGTCACAGGCTCTGGACACAGCCAAGTTCCCAGCAAGAACTGCTGAAGCTAAAGGGAATGGGAGAAAGGCATAAAAGACAGTGGCAGGACTTGAGACATGACCATATTTGTCTTCAGTTGAACAAGGATCATCCACACCAGAGCATGCACAGAAGGAAGGACCCTCCTCTTGCTCTTAGTGGACAATGGCAGGTAGAAGAAAAGGACCCCAATGAGTGGAGAAAATGAGGATAATTTATGAGGACAGACAGGTCCCAACACACTCAGTTACTCAGTTTTATGCCTCTGGTCACACTTTCTTCAGAGTCGTTGAGCCCTGGAGGGTGACATGTTACCAAAAGAACAAGGAGAACGAGGCCCTCAGGGGTACTCTTGGCCACAAACAAGAAAGTCTCTGAATGCCTCACCACCACGAAGGCTTTAGCCCTCTAGGCAGCCACAGAACAGTCAGTGGAAAGAGTGAGTAAGGTGGTAAAAACTACAGCAGAGCAGAAATTAAGAGTGCCATGGTCAGAGCTGGGAAGGAGTTCAAGGCCTGAAAATTCTTCTTGCTGACTCACTCAAGGCAAATCAAAGGCTTTCCCTGGCAAGCCTGTTCACACATCCAGATTCTCAGCTTTCATTTAGAGTTGAGTTCACACAGGGCTGAAGGAAGCAGCTCCCTTCGCTGTGGTACCCATAGCGAGGTGTCAGCTTCTCAACACTGCACAACGTTGCTGCACACAGCTGTCCCCTGCTCAGCACCTCTGCTGGCTGCAAGGGGATCACCAGCTCCTCCTCATTTTTGAAGGCTGCTGGTCAGAGCTGGCTGATCAGCAGCAGAACTGATAAACATCATACCAGTTTCATGGAGCAGCTGAGAAAAACTCCAGAAGCAGTGAAAGAAAAATCCAGAAGCAGCAACAGCTCACAGCCTGGAGCTGTTCAGAGGAGCGTGGCATGGGAGGAATACAGCTCACCAAAACCACATCTGCAGTGATGGTACTGGCCTTGTCCCAGTATACAGCAGTTTAAAATAATGATAATTATTTTACGCAGAATAAAAGAGTTTATTTCTCCCCAAGGGCTATGAAGAGATCCACAGGGGACTGGGCAGTGCATGTGAGATGGGAATGCTTGCATTGCCTTTATGAGTCCTACCTGCAAGTCTAAAGCTAAAAAATCAGTAAAGAAGCAGAAATACCTTTCTCTACCAAAGGACTTAAGAAAGAGGCAGCAGAATCTTCGTGCCACAAATAAGGGCATATGAAAGGCAGAAGGAAAGAAAATAGAGCACCATCCTTGTCCTGGCCAGAGGCTAATTAGTAATGCCTAACTGGGCCAGAGAAGCATGTATGTGTAGTGTATTGACAGGTACCCCAGTGCCTGTGTTTCCAGGCAGGAAAGGAAATAACTTCTGCTGTGAGCTCCCTGCCATCAGTCCAATCTTTTGCACAGTTTTAGGGCTTGGTTCTTCAAGTCGTGGGTGACCAGCAAGTTCCCAAATGGTATATTCCAGTGGGTGGGCACACATGTGGTCTGACCCTGCCCCAACTGCAGTGCAGCGCTATCGAGCAAGAATCTGTAAACCCATTGTTGGCACCAGGCACTGTAATTGCCCCAGCTCACTGAGTGACTGATGTGCACTACAGGGAGAGTTCCTGCAGCCTCTTCACATGCACATGTTTTGCATTATCTGTGCATTATTTGCTTTATAGCAATTATTCCACTCTTTCATTAAGCTGCATAAATGAGCTTGCTTTAATTAAAAGTTGCTAGCTAACCTGCCTAAAAATAATCTGCCTTACCTAGACAAAGCTTTTGGGCCCAAGCCATATGTTAAAACACGTTCAAACTCTATATTCCCATCAACATTTAAAATCAAGAGTACACATTGCTATTTGTTTCCATAAACTAGTAAGGACAGAATGGAAGATGACGTGCTGCTGGGTTTTAGGCCAGAGGAATTCTGGACAGTAGGTCAGTAAATACAAGCCTGCTGATGTTGCCTGAGATGGCTACCTAAAAAACAGAGACTAGACACTAATAAGGGAGTAAAGGTGGGTATTTATTGGAAGGGCCTTCAAATGTACACCCTGGGGAGTCCAGAGGCTACTGCCAAGATGGATGACAGGTCATGACTTCTTCACAGTTTTATAAGTTTGGTCCATTTGCTTATCAGGATTAATTCTCCAGTTACAACCCCAATTAATGATATAACTACCCCAGGTTTGCCCTCCTCTTCAGAGGCCTTAGTTTATATATTCTGGGGCCTGGGACAATCTAGGTGTCCTTGGAGAGCAAACCTAGAATGGCTTGTTATGTCTAACCAGCTTGAGAGAACAGCAGTTAACAGGCCACAAGGAACCCCAGAGCTACACACCAAGCAGTAGAGGATTTGAAAAATATAAAAGTTAAAACCTAAAGCATCACTGAATTGTCCCCGATGCTGGGACAATTCATCCTTCTCACAATAACTCAAATTCCTTCCTTATCTTCTTTGGTGGCTCTTGGACCTGCACAGTACCAACTGGGAATTCATACTCCCCACCTGTGTTGAAAGCCTTATCTAAGATAATTAGGCACTATGTGAGCTAGTAACTGATAGAGAGATCTTGGGGTACGGGAATCTCCTGTTGTAGGTGCTGTTCTCCCCACCAAGGACTATGGAGGACACAGTTAAAGCCTCAGGCTGAACTCTCATGCACAAAATTGTTCAGCAAGCCTCTGTGTTCCAGCCTGGGGACTGCATCTTCATAGGTATCTCACCAGCCAGGATTTTTAAAGTGTTTTGACTCTTAATTATACTCTTGCTCCTCGTATGTCAGAATCAGAATAATTTGGATCAACTTTGGGTGTCTCAGAGGGGCAATGCTCTTAACAGCATTGGCAGTGTGAGATGAAAGTGCAGAGAGTTTGTGAGGAGGCGGTATCTTCTACTAGACTGATTTTTCCATGGATTAATTTGGATTTCAGTTTTCTGACCTGCGTTTTTTGTGTCTTAAATACCAACCACTGACATATGCCTTCTTATGCTAGATCTTTTCTAACTATATTGCAAGATCTAAATTGATATTGCTGCAATATTTGAATTGCCATTTACATTTCCTTTTAAAGATCCCACTGTTTGTCTGGCAGCATTTTCAAGTACCTGATAACATTTTAAATGTGGTGTCTGACTTCTGGTCTGTACTTCCTTTTGCCCATCTGTAACACACTGGTAGTAAACTCTGGAGTGTATTACAGAGCACTATTAATTGTTATTAATTCACTTGGCTGGGAATTTGGCACATCCTGGTGACAACATTTAGAAAACTCCTGACATGTTCAGTCTTTGAAGAAGGAAGGAATAGGTAATTTTGAAAGGGAGAGATGTACCACCTGAATTTCTTCACGCTGTACCTGTGAATTTTATGGTACCCTGTGCAAGTCAAGATTCCATATTTTGCATGTGGAACTGCTGTAACTGGCTGCATATCTGGAGAAAAATGTCCAGGAATTCAGCTTTTGATTGTTGGGTATGGATGGGTTTATTGCTCTTCAATGACTTGTATGCAGACAGCAATACTGGAGCAGCATGGAATATGCTTCTTTTTAACCTACACCGAGATATACTTTCAAGAATACAGCTTTAACCATCTTTTCTGCTGTTGCTTTTGTTTTCAGTCCTACCTCCTGTACTTGTTCCAAGACACAGCGAGTTTAACCCTCACCTCAGCCTCCTCGCCAAGTTTCGAAACACTTCTCTGCACAGTGAGCCACTGATGCCACACAATGCCACCTACCCTGATTCTTTCCAGCATCCTCCATGCACCCCTTTTCCATCATCCCCAAGCCACATGTTCTCCCAGTCGCCAAACAGCATCAGCTACCCCAACTCACCAGAAAGCTCTTCTGGACCGGGAAGTCCCTATCAGCTCACAGGTAAGAATGAGCTTTTAGACAGCCTGACTGAGGCATTTGAGGGTCTTGCCAGGGCCTGGGGTCAAATGACAATTCTGTGCTCCCCCCAGGCTGTAGCTACAGGTTGAACTGTTGGACAGAATGGACTTGGAATGGGATTTCTTGTGACTGTCTCTTGTGTATTGCCTCTCAGTCCTTCTGACAGATGCTCAAGAGATTAAGAACTGTAGTTATCCCACTCCTAGCAGGTGAGATTTCATGATTACTGTGGGGGAAAAGTTGAGGTGTGTCAGGCCACCTTCTGTCCAAAGCTATCCATCCAAGCTTCTGGTGCAATTCATGGAAAAGACTGCTTGCAAGACCTAAGTTAGGGACCTAAGATGGTCAGGGTAGGAACCATTAGAAACTCCATCAAGAGACAGGATAAAATGGGGAAATTGGTGTGCAGAAAATTTTTTAAGTGTATGGTGATCCTACTGACTCTATGAATTCCAGAAAGTTAAAGTGTTTAACAATCTGGCCCAACACTTGCAGAAGTCACCAGGGAAGTTCCTGTGACTTTGGAACATGTTCCACAGTTCTGAGATTAGCAGGCTTATGTCACTCAGATTGTTTGTGTTGTGAACTCCTGACTTAGTACAGCTCTAATTACCTGAAAACTTAACCGTGCTTTTGCTTTTAATACAACATGGCTGAGAGCTAGTTTTGATATCAAAACACAGTTCAGATTCACTTCAGCACTTTAACTTTCAAATAGTTTCAGTTATGTCAGGTTTTTCACACAGATGAATTTTGGTCAGAATCCTATAACTTAAGATTTTAGTGTCTCAACTATGAAGCATTTAATTCAGGTCCTTAATGATATGTCTATTTCATTTGGAGTGCAAGAAATGTTTATTTTGCAAGGTGTTTGTAGCATTTGAACTCCCTTTTAAGCTGAATACTTTCAACACAGTGTGATGTGTTTCCTTCCCTCTTCATTCACTGAATGTGCTTTCATTCATTTCTTCTCTAGATCTGTATTTCTGACTAAATCATATTTAGCAACACTGAAACATTTCATCAAGTAGTAAGACTTGTTTGTCTTCTCCAGTATTTTTCTTTCACCTCTGTGTAACCAGGCTGGATTCAGTGGAGCTGGTCCTGACAGGTAAATCAGGCCCATTCCAGCTGTGTAATGACTCTGACTCGTGCATTTAACTGAACCTGGGACCTTGCAAAGCTACTTAATAATGGAAGTAGCTCAACCTGAGCTTCAGTACATCACAGAACACAGCACACTGATAAGCCTGATAATTTGCCTGTGTAACAATCAGGGATGGACAGCTATCTAAAGCAAACTAGAGTTACATCAAGAACCTTCAGAGGGATTGCTGTGACCAGATAGAGATGTCAACAATGCAAATTTGCACATCTCATGGAATTGTCTGTACTCTCCCTGTAACCAGTGGAGGAAAACAGGCACTCCTAGAACAAGATTCATTGCATCTTCTTGTATATGTGTCTACAGGTTCCTATTTTTTCTTAGTGGGTATAAGGAGACCTAAATGTGACTAGCTTAAGCATAGATGTCAAAAATATCCATACAACCACGTGGTTCTGTGATTATGTTCCTTTTTGTAACTTGTTTTCTCTTACACTATTACTATTTTTTGTAAGAGGGTTGTGCCATCTAAGTGTCCGAAATATCATACAATGTATGAAATTCCTAGGTCCTGAGCAGTGCTTAAATAGAATAGAATAACATTCCTTACTTGGAAGATTCAGTGGTTGTCTCATGAGACAGTTCAGTTATCCACTTCAGGTCAAGTTGCTCCATTTGGAGGGCCAGCCAACACACCCCAAACACAAGAGGGAATTTCAGCCTAGAACCAAGTTAAACCCTTCTTAAAGAGGCCCTTGGTCCTGCAAGCTTGGGTATGGTTATAATTTGCACATAAGCCCATTGAGTTGCTATTCAAGTGAACAAAACTGCACACTTCTAGTGCTTATTCAGGGAATATTGACATTTTATAATAGGAAAATGAAGTCCTTTTTAATTTGGCTTTCTGCAGCCTCCAGCCTTTCTGGAGAATCCCCACTACAGAGTCATCTTCTGTTTTCTAGCTCATGTTGCTGTAAATGAAACAAATCAGGAGCTGGGCAATTGTGAGTTGATGCTTTTCCTCCCAACGTTTTCATGACACCCATTGCTCTTTGATGGGAGACTGAACAAACCAGGACAGGGACAGACTTCCCTTGCAGGACAGAGTATAAAAGATGAAGTCTAGAGGGAGTTTTGCCAAGTCTGATTTCTACAGCTTTCCATAGGCTTTTTTTACAGATTATGAAGAACGAGAGCTTTCTCCCAGAGGACCATCTGCTCTTAAATCATCCTCCTCAAATTTTAAATTAAAGAGAGAAATCTGGAACTAAAGGATGAAACTGCATTACTTTCTTAGGGTAATAATTGGAGTTAACAGAGGACTTGATGTGACAGGGGTCTAGACCTGAGGCATTGTTGTGACCATCCTTCTCTCTTTCAAGAGCTGCATGTCCAACATGACAGCTTTTCCTTCCCATCTTTTCTGAACATGCAGAGGTCTTAATCTAGAGACTGAAGGGAGGTCAGATTCACATCTATGCTCTTTCCAATCTTCTCTAGCCAAAAAAAAATACAAAAAACTGAAGTAGTAAAATATTCACCAGGAAAACACAAGAGGACTTTACCAGCATACTGACTTAGGTGTCTTCCTTTCTTTTTTCCTTTCTTTTTTCTTTCTGTCTACAGTGGAAACTCCACCTCCACCCTACCATGCAAGAGAACCTCCAGGAATCCACAATGGAAGGTCAATGGATGCAATAGCTGAAAGCCAACTAGTGCTGTCTTTGCCCAATGGAGGTAAATCTGCCGATGGAGAAGCTGAAAGTAAATAACCATTTGTACTATTCTTTAAATAAAAACTGTTTAGAAAAAAAAATGTTATTTGCACAAGAAGGTTTAGTGATCTGTAATAATAAGTTTCAGGCTGTTTTGCAGTAAGGCTGTGTTCTAGACCCATCCATTAGCTAGCAGGCTAAGTTGATGTAAGATTTCCATGAATTATGTGCAAAGTTACAGAGTTTAGACCTTATTTGCATCCATGGACTATTACAGTTAAAAAGCTGTTAATGAAAGCAAATGCTGTTATCTACATTGTAATGATAAACATATCAAACCAAGGCTGGTGGGGCAATGTAACACACAAAAGCATTATCAATATCAGAACTCATTTCTTTATCACCTTCAGCTCTGGGTTTTAAGTACTTTAAAGCCTCATGCTAGGGACCTTTTTACTGCCATCTTTTTATTATTGTTACATTACTGGCTGGCTAGAAAAGAAAAGGACATGTTCTAGTGGAGCACAAGGAGATTTTGACAGAAGACCTAACTCTTTGTCATATTATAAGAATTCTTTAGTGGGGAGGCATGAATGGTCAAAGAAGGGTCTGGGATCTTCCTTGCACCCGTCAAAGCAACTTGATGACCTCTCCAGCACAGCCTCTGCTACCTTTGGGCCAGTACTGGCAGGTGATGCCTCCACCATTCACAGCCAGTTGCCACAGGGTAGGAAGGGGAAATGGAGCTCCTCTGCTGGCTTTTGCTTTGAATTCCTGCACAGGAAAGATCACCATTGCTCCTTTAGTCCATCACATTGTGTTCCTAAAGAGATGCTGTTTCTAGAATGAGGACTGAACACTGCACACACATACACATTAAAAAAATACTGCCAGCCTTCTGAAACAGTGAGGAGTGTGTGTGTAGCATGGACCTGGAGCAGAAGGAATGTGAGGGGACAGTGCTAATTACAGATGGGGACACAGAATGGCCACATAATAACAAGTTATCAGACACCAATTCTTTTAATAAATTGTCAAGCTAGTTTAATCTCTTTATCATAGCTTACCATCCCTGATCACTATCCTAGTGAGTATTAGTTGGAGGTTTATTAGAGGTTATGCACAGAGGTACTCTGGGGGCAGGCAGGCTCACATGCCTGTGGTGAGCAGGCAGGATAAAGTTTCCTACTAATTCCTGTAGGACAAGTGAGGCTCAGAGATTCTGTTACGTTTTTGAGTCTTTCTCCATCTCTGACTTAGAAAACCTGGGCAGGGATAGATCCAAAAGAAATGACCTTGCTGACATTTCTGCTTACAGTCCCACATGGAAGCAGAAAGCCTGAAAGCATGCAAAAATTGGAGTGATTTATTACTTCTGAACCACGGAGTCTGGTATTAGGCTGAAGGCCTAAACTGAAAACTTGGCTCAGTTCTGACTTGCTTTGAGCCCATCTGTCATCCCTATCTCCTGCTGGTGTGCAGAGCAGATGTATCCCTTACTATTTTCAGTGTATAGTTTGGGCCCCAGTTCAGCAAGGAATGTCAGTGTGCTTGATTTAATGCAGTGGAGTTTTCACTTTTAAGAAGAAGTGGGGCTCCTCTGAGGCTTAGAGTTAAGCTAGTGCACCAACCTTTTGCATGTTTGGGACTTTGGTCATAAAATCACGAAGGAGTGGAAGCTGCTGTTGGGATAAAGCGTGACATAAGTGACTGTTTAGATGAAGAGATGAAAAGGGACTGAGAGTGGGAGGGAATGAAAGAAAACAGAGAAAGATTGTTTAAAAAATATTGCTGAAACCTGAGCAGCTGCTTAACTTTATTTCCTACAGACTTTCGGCCTGTTTGTTATGAGGAACCCCAACACTGGTGCTCAGTTGCCTACTATGAACTCAACAACCGGGTAGGGGAGACTTTCCAGGCTTCCTCACGGAGTATCCTTATAGATGGATTTACAGATCCTTCAAATAACAAAAACAGGTTCTGCCTGGGTCTGCTCTCAAATGTAAACCGCAATTCTACCATAGAAAACACCAGAAGACACATAGGAAAAGGTAAGAGGAAATCCCCTCTCCTCAGGAGTAATATTCAGAGCTGAAAAGATCCATGCATGGCATTAACAAACCTAGCTGATTAATCAGATGTGCTTGCCTTAAAACAAAAGGTCTGACATTACTTCTGAAATAGAAGAAAAGCAGAGGATTCTTTTCTGACTGGATAACAATCAGCAGAGTAACTCCTTACAAAGGCTATTTACTTGGCCAGCAAAGAGAAAAATGTTGTTTATGGTTGTGCGTTCTAATTTAGCAGTATGTATTTTCATTTTATTTATTAGAGCTTCTGGCAACTGGGAATATTGCCATCAAAATGCCACTAAAAGGATAATTGCTGGTGCCTCAGGGCTGCTTCTCCTCCCACCAAATAACAAAGGGAGATGGATGAAACACTTAGCAGCTGAGTTACTTAGCTGAAGAACTATGGTAGAGTTGTGTTTGTAGCTTCCCCCCCTCCACCCTGCCAGTCCAATTCCCTCATTTGTCAGCTTTTCACCAGTAAAACTACGGTTTGGATTCTCCCCCCAGTGGCTGCTGGTGCAGCTCTCTGTGCTCCCCTCTGGTGTACACGCACCCTCAGCATGCAGGTGCCAAGCACGAGGAGACCACACCTGGACACGCATGGCCACACACACTGTCCCAGCTCCCTAGGGCTCTGTAGGGCCTGATATTCTCCCAGAACTTACTGTTGTTTGTGGTGATGAGTCAGAAGCCCTGTGCCAGCCACTTCTCTGTGCAGATGAAGCTTTTCCTGTTCTGGTATATCCAGTCTAGACTCATTATCTTGCCAAACCAGCCTCTCACCAGTAGCTGCCTGGGAATGCACTTCCCACTGGGCTAATTAACTCTAATTGTTCCACTCCTATTATCTTGTCAACCTCACCTCATTTCCCAGGCCTAGAGCAATATTTTAATTGGCTCTTGATAGTCTAGTGTTGAATGATGGAATATGAGGAAGTTCTGAGACAAATGTGATGCAGTTTTTGCAAACAGCAGCGAACCTGAAGGCTGGTGCAGGGAATTAGTGCTAAACTCTTAAACTCTTCCCCAAAATGGAAAACACTTATATTGCAGATGCTTCAAGTCTCTGCCATAGTGGTTCATTGTGAGGAGTGCAAATGTGTTGCACATCTAGTTCTAATTTACTTGGAAAATAAAGCAAAGCTTTACACCCAATCTGTGTAAGCTGTCAGAAGGATGTAGATAAAAGCTGAGCCTGGCCCTAAAAGAAGAATGACAAAAGATCCTAGCTGTCATCTGGGGATGTTACAGCCTGTGACTTTCTGCCCCAAAAGAGGAAGAGACACAACAGAAATAAAGCTAGGTAAATGCTAATGGTCTTCATCCATTTAAATATGAAGATCAGTCTTAATTGATTAAAAGTCCTTTAAAGTCCCACCCTAGGAATGTGCCCAAGGGAAGGAGCAGGTTGCCCAGAGAGGAGCTTAATATATCAGAGATCTTTAATTTTACTGCTCTTCCCTCTTTATGCAAATCCTAAAAACCCATATACCAGTGGAGTACGAGCAGCACCAGTGCAGGCCTGCAGAAGAGCACAGGGCAGCTCCAGAAGCCTGTAGTTCAAAGGCATGGTGGACAGATGAACGTTGCTGAAATGGATACAATTGTCACATGTTAACACGGGAGAAAAAAGAGTGAGTAAACAAGATTAGCTCAGTAGGATAAGGATATGCGATTGAATTGTCATCTAGTGTATCAGCGTGAAACTGTTTCCTGGAACTACCACATCAAAGCTGAAAACAATCCAGAACACAATGCAACATCTACGAGCAATTGGACCTGTTTCAGCAGTCAGACTTCAAGGACAAAAAAGGAACTTTTGATCGGTGTCAAAAAGATGTGGAGGCTTGGAGACTGCTGAATTTTCAGTTTCTGTAGGGAGCAATGAAATACCACTAAAACACATGGACCTTCGATTTGGTCTTCCACAAATATGTATTTAGCTGCTTGGTTTCCTTGAGGGTGCTTTTCTCTGGTGAATGAATACTAATATAATAGTATAATACACACTGATTAGTGCTGTATTTATTGCTTTTAAAAAGTTCATAAGGAAAAAACAGTTGGTAACCTTTGCTTTCAAAAGTGACATTGATGTTTTTGTTATTCTAGCACAATGTTTTTTTTCTTTTTTTTCAGAAAATGGGTTTCTTAACATACTTTGAAAACCCAGTCTTTTAAATTTTTCACCTTAGTATCCCCTGTGGTGACAGGGAATACTAAATCAGTAGCTACACCTGAACATTTGGAATGTGGTGCATATTTATGTCATTTTTCTCTCCCTGCCCTCTGTTCTCACTTCATCTGATTATTTCAGAAAGTTATATGGACTCCTTTAAGTCCTTTCAGTCCTTCCCTTTTATCCATTTCCGTGGGAAGGAAGGTCAAGCAGCAGCAGTCACAGCGTGCAGCACCCCAGGGTGCCTGGTGCAGTTGGAGCTGATGCTTTCCTGATGCTCCTGTTCCCAGTGCAGCACCAGAGTGTGCTCCGAGCCACACCCCTGCCACTCGCAGCTCATTTCAGATCTCGTGGGTGCACAGAAGTCAAGTGATGGCTTGAAGACAGGCTTAAAGGTTCCCATCTGAGTCACCCTGCAAGACTACAGGAGAGTGTATCTTTCTCAGATTCTTTTCCCACTCAACCTGCTTTCTCCCGTGCTTTTCCCACCTCTGTTTAGAGGCTGGTTTTGTCCTAAGGATGTGCTGCTGCCCCTTGGAGTTATGACTGCAGAATCATGAATAGAATTGGAATATGTAACCAGTCTTTATTTGTATGAAAGACACCAGGAATAAAACTAATTACAGCTGCATTATTAAAGCACAGTTACCACTGGCTTTGCAGGCAGTCTACTGAGGCTCTGTGAACATCTGTGTGTGTTTGAACGGCATACCTGGCATTAGAGAGGAGGATTTTATTTTTATTTAGTGGTAGTTTTTACAAGAACAAAGAACTGAGTTCTTCCTCCTCTCTTGACCATGGGAAAGGTTGATTTCCTCTGATCTAGCCATGGGAAGGGTGACTGGGCATTTTCACAGGATGACTTGGCCCCTTTCAGGTTGTGTCTTCATGCTCACGTTCAAGCAGTCAGGGTCCCTATTGCCACACTTGTGCTGATGATGATCTCATGAGATCTCACTGAAAATAAATTTGGGGTTGTTTGTTTTTAAGTTTATTAGCTGGTTCAGTTCCTCAGCCTGGACAGCTGCCCAATCCTCAGCTGTTGCTGCCAGCATGAAATCAGGTGTGCCAGCAGGGGCAGGGAATGGGAGAGCCTTTTCAGCACCTGCACAGGCTTCCATGGGTTTACGCTGGCTCTGAGCCTGCACTCTGTAGCAGATGGAGTGAATCATCTGGTCACAGTGCCTCTCTCCATCTATCAGCCACAAAAGGCATCTACACAGTTATCATCTTACAGATGATCCCTAACTTTGAGGTTGCTGAGTTAGGCTAAGATAAATTTCTCCCACCAATTTGGGTATGTTTTCAGGCAAGCAGGTATCCTTGGCGGATCAGAGTCTTTGAAGGGATAAAAGTGCTTCCACCTTAATTTCCCCTAGTCACAGTCAAAATTTGAGTTAGTATTGGTAAGTCACTTGGGCACTGAAAAGTTCAGAAGAAAATCAGTCATTTTCTTGCTAAAGGTTGCTTGGAACAGGATCTGATGAGTAAGTCACCTCATGTAAATGCAAATACACAGTTATGATGTGGTGAATAAAGCAAAATACAGAAAAGCTATTTTAAGCACACACCATGCTGTGTTTTAACTGTGTAATGTTGTAGTAAACCAACACCTTGTAGTAAAACAACAATGTGCAGTGAAGTGGGTCTTGGACAATGTGTGTTTGCTTAACAGCAGAAATACATTTAGCTGTGTAATGCAATAGTGATTTTTGCATAGTTTAGTATATGGTGACATGGTTTTGATGTTTGTGTATCTTGTCATAAAGTACTGTGCTGCTGGGTAAAAGAAGTAAAGCAACCTGCACTGAGAAACAAAGAGCCTGGAAGGATCCTGGACTTGTATGCCCAAACCAGTAAAATAACGAATTACTGGCATAAAGTGTATTGTGAACAAAGGAGAAATAACACATGCTAATTCTCTTTTTCAAGGTGTTCATCTTTACTACGTCGGTGGGGAGGTTTATGCTGAATGTGTCAGTGACAGCAGTATTTTTGTGCAAAGCCGCAACTGTAACTATCAGCACGGTTTCCACCCAGCCACCGTCTGCAAGATCCCCAGTGGCTGCAGCCTGAAGATCTTCAACAACCAGCTCTTCGCCCAGCTGCTTGCCCAGTCAGTCAATCATGGTTTTGAAGTGGTGTATGAGCTGACCAAGATGTGTACTATTCGAATGAGCTTTGTTAAAGTAAGGATTCTTTGCTTTCTCTTGCATCCTTGCTAGCTTTGGTGCAAAACTAGATCCCATCAAATCCATTCCAAGTGGGGATTTAGATACCCAAGTTTTGAATGGCAGTTCAGACTGCCTGTTTTCCAGTATTGCCTTAAACTTACAGGTGCTCAAAAGCATTAGCTTTTGTGATCAACCTGAAAATCTCTTAGATTACAAAATTTAGGTATTCCATAGGCTCTCTGTGGAAAATAGGCAATGAATGCTTGGTGGTGTTTCCCCATTGATTGTTCAAAAAGTTAAACTCAGAAGGGCTTAGCAACACATAAATATTGTAGCACATATCTTAGGCAGTTGTGATCTCTCCTATTGTTACTGGTGTGCAATAGAACTTGACAGAGCCATAGATCTGAAAAGAATGTCCTTATGTCTCTAGGCTGATTTAAGTCTCACCAGTACCACAGATTGGTATATATGGTCTCAGTGAAGAAACACTGTGTCCTTTTCATTTCTCACTGAGCTTGCAGATAATTGTAGTTGTTTGCCATCTGCCTGATCCCTGGCAAAATATTGTCTTACTTTCTGATGACATTCACTCTAGCTAGCCACACAATCAGAAGGGCTTCTTGCAAGCAGAATAAAAACCCCAAAAGAACATCTGACCTTCCCCCTGTTATTTGGAAGAGACTGGAGGCCACCAAAGCCATTACTGTTCTATGTCCTTCATATCCGAATTTCCAGTCTGACTGCTCTGTGTGAAATCTGTCAGTCTTTGTGGAACTTTCTCAAATCTTCTGAATGGCCTTCTCACCAGAACGAGATCTCTCAACTCCTTTTAGCACTTAGGATTTACTTATGTGCCTGTTCTAGCACCCCAGAGAATGGTGAGTATTTCTAGACAGCTTCCAGATGGTGCTAGACCACCTTGCTATAGTGCTGCTGGGGAGAGCTGGCAGCAGACTAGAGCAGTTGCACCATTAAGTGCAACTTAAGCAAGCCAGTGGTCCTGCTAGGTACCATAAAAATGGCTTGAGTATGTTACTTTGTCTTGCAGGTTTGTTTCTATACAAATTACTGAATTGAGATGATTGAATTCACATCTAAGATACCAAAAAATTGCTTGAGGCTTGAGCCCAGTTTCCTTGTGTTCTTCAGAGCCGATGAGTTGAGTCCCACATATCTTTCTGGTTTGACTTTTTCTAGCCATCCTTGGGGACCCTCTTCTGAAGTCTTCAAGAGCATTAAGAGTGCTCTGTAACTTCTCCCAAGAGTCCAAGCCAAAATATCCATGCCCATGCCCAAGTTGCTGCTTTGTTCTGGAGAAGGAACTGACATCTTGCTCACACGCAAGCATTTGGGAAAGAAAGAAAGCAAGAAACCCAACAAAGAGCATTTTATTTAATGGAAGACATGAATGGGCACGTTGTTTGTAAGGGCAGTGTAGCCGGTTACGCAATATTTTCATTATCTCAGCAACTCGGGGGCAGACTCTTTGATGTGTTATCTGCCTCCATGCCCGGAATGCCAGCAGAAATGGTGCTGCTGATGCACCATATAATGCTGCTGCCATATTATCACCTTGCTTTGTTGAAATAATAGCAGCTATTATAGAGCCTCAGGCACCAGAGGACCAGTGCAAGGAGTTATTTTAAACTCTTTCCCATGACGTCTGGAAAATTGCTACGCAAATCTCATCTAGGCTCTTTCTTCCTGGCCTGCAAATACCCTGTCTTGTACTCAGTCTTCCCAAAATATTTTCCTCCAAATGTGTGAGCCCTCCTGTGTTCAGTCTGGGGTCAGGAGTGACCCTTGGTGTTGGGGATGCCGTGCCCAGAGGGGCATCTTGTCCATCAGAGCCACAGCCCAGGAGAGCCTTTGGGTGCAGGGCAATGCTGTGGCTTCTCCACTGCCTCGTGTCCAGATACTGCTGGTCACCTACAGCCCACAGGGCAAGGGGAGCCAAAGGGCTGGATGGAGACCCTGCCTCTGACCCCACCAATGCTCGAGCTACCAGCTGGGAGGGAGGGATGGGTAAGGGATCAAGACATGAGAAACTTGCCAGGTGCCATCTTCTGGATGCAGGGCATGGGACAGAGGGAGGTGAAGGTCTTGTCCCCTCTGATGCCCTTTTAGTGCCCAGCTGGGAGGAGCTCAAACGTGGGTGTATCATCAGTGAGAGCAGCTTCCATCCACTGAGCACTGCTGATAACCAAAGCAGGACGGCTCTTGTCACCTCTCCACAGCTGAGGTGGCTGAAGCACAAAGGGAAGAGATGGAGAGTTCCTCCAAGCCGAGGTCTGAACCCAGCACAGTCCCTCCCACATTTCCCCAGGTCTGCAGTCTAAGGGGAATACCCAGAAGACTTGAAAGTTCAGCACTCTGGGACATGAAGCCTAGGCTGGAGAGAGCTGTTGCCCACAGGAGGTGGGAAGTGTTGGCAGGAGCAGCAGGACCCACGAGGGTACCAGTATCCTCTTCCCACCATCTGTGCAAAACACCTCTTCAGCTTTGCGAGTTGTACTCACTTTATTCCCTCGTTAAGAGAACTCCATCTCCGAGCTCCTTCCAGCCCTGGGGTGAAGGAGGCTACCTGTAACCCAAGAGTGCTATACGGGGAGCACCTTGCCCTCCTGGCATTTCCCCTGGGGGTGCTCCAGCCAGAGACAGCATCACTGAGAGTGCTTGGGAGTTGCCAGCAGAGGGAGATGGCCAGCCGCCTGCCAGGCTCCCCCAAATCTGGCACGTCGTGCTTGAATCCTGTAATTGTTCTTCTGGATTCTCTGTCCTGCCTGTCAGCATGGTGTGCCAGCTCCTCTGACATTTGCTCTCCTGGCTCTGTATCTTCACTGCAGTTGAGTACTTGTGACTTCACCATCTCAGAAGTCTGACTGTGCTGGCATTTTATGCAAACATTTACAGAACATCAATCAGAGGTTCTGTGAACACAGGCTCTTTTTAGTCTGATAAATGCTCTGCAATTCAGAAAAATGCTGCCTGTTTAGAAGTACTCTTTGGACTTTGGTGGATCTGTACCTTACTCTTCTGCTTTCTTTCCCCTTTTCTTCATTAATTAGCATGGATTGTATCCAGACCATTTATGGTGATGTCTTGTTTTAGTGTTGATCCTAGCTTTCCAGCTATCTTCTAAAGAAGTGGCCTCTAGCAGCCTCAGTTGTCTGAATTGCTCAGCATTCTAAAATTTTGGTGACTTTGTCAGCCATCAGTCTTAATATACTCCCATGTCCTTCTTTCATGACAAAAATACCTGCCTGCCTGACTATCACAGAGACAGGTATGACTCAGTGTCTGATCAGCATCCCACAGATGAGGATCCTCATCCTGTAGTGGGACCATGTTTTGCACATTGCCCTATGGAAATCTGAGTTCAGTTCTGCCAGTGAGACTGAGCTGCTGAGCTGCAAGGCTTCGGGCTGTGATTCTCATGCCTTGTATTGCTGTGGCATGAGACTGCCTGCTCAGTGCTGCTTAGACACTGTGCCTGCTTGAAGCATAGAATAAGCTGACTTGGAAGGGATTAATTGGAATCATCCAGTCCAGCTCCTGGCCCTGCACAGCACCATCCCCAAGAGTCACACCATGTGCCCACAAGCATTGTCTGAATGCTTCCTGAGCTCTGTCAGGCTGGTGCTGTGACCACTTCCCTAGGGAGCCTGTTCCAGTGCCCAACCATCCTCTGGGAGAAAAGCCTTTTCCTAACTTAAACCTGCTCCTTAAGGCATGGGTACTTCAGGTTTTCTTTTCTCCCTGCTGGCACCCCATCCCCATCTTCTCTCAGATGCTTCATATCCCTTATCTTCTCCAAAAGAGATGGAGAAATTACTGCAGGACTTCCCACAGCAGAGAGCCAGGAACACCCTCTGGGGAAGAGGACATGTTCAATGATAGAAAATCCATGAAAAATGTGTATACATAGGCTAAGTTTGGTACATAGGAACTGCTGGAAGTTTCCAGAAGTTTAGATAAATTCCTAGAAATTCTAAGGTCTCAAACTCACAGGATGAATCTCTACCAACACATGAAGCAGTGCCCAGGAACATTCCCAGTTCCTCTTAATGAAAGAGGCTGGCCTGCTTTTTGTCTGTGCCAGACAGCAGCCTGCCAGACTTCCCTGGGCATGTCTCTGGGGTGCAAACAACAGGGACCATTCCCCATGGGCTGTTTGCAGACAGCCAAGCTTGGAAACAGGCCTTTCCATGCCAGTTGTTCTCAGCACCTGGAAGTGTGACTGAGATTTTTAATTTAATTGCATAGAATCCCTGGTAATTATGATAACAATTACCGTAAAAAGGTGCAAAGTTTCTAGAGAAAATTATCCCCAGGATAAAGCACCAAATCTTGGGAACTTGGGTGGTGGGCTATCTGTAGTTGTGTTAGACTATCAGCACTGGAGTTGTGATTTAATGTTTTGGGTGGGTTTTTTTTGTTTTTTTTTAAATAACCACTTTTTTGTCCTTTTATAGGGCTGGGGAGCAGAGTATCATCGCCAAGATGTTACAAGCACGCCCTGCTGGATTGAGATCCACCTGCATGGACCATTGCAATGGCTGGATAAGGTGCTGACACAGATGGGCTCACCTCACAACCCCATCTCCTCAGTCTCTTAAGAATCATCTCTAGAATTCCCTCAGAATGGATGCTATTGCAGGCAGTGGCTTATAGAATTCCCATGAACAGAAGCTTATATATGTAGATGTATGTAGATGTAAATATATCTATACATAGTCTACTCTCTTTTTTTTTTTTTTTTTTTTCCCCATTTTGTGGTTTCTAGTTACTCTGATGCCAGTACAATAAGTTTAGAAATTCGGGTATAGCATATCTGTTCTCTAGTACAAAATAAGCCAAATTCCTGCAAAAGTGTCAAACATTTCCTGTGAGCATCTTCATTCCCCAGCCAAGCCAGTAAATGGTGCAAATGCCCAGCACTTTCACATGGATTCAGAAACCTGGCTGTAGCTGTTCCTAGTAGGTGAAATTCACCCCTCTGCAGGCAACCAAAGTCAGATCTCTGTGCCATTTATATTCATCTTACATCCTGATTTCAAGTCCAGAAGAGGGCCTTAGGTGGTACACAGGACTTATGCATAGAGATGACTTTTATCTAGTGAACTGAAGGACTAAACTGCAATTCCAGTCTGTCTCCCTACTGCAAAGAACGACAGGACAGCAAATCCTCTGAGGAGCTGAGGCACACCCATCTCTCCTGGGATTTGACAGGAGGAGAGAGCCCTGATGTGTTCAGCACAGGAGCCTTATCAGAGCATTCTGGACAATCTGAGTAGTCTGATACTGTTAACACAGTAGGGCACGGTACTGCTGCACTGAAAAGCAACAAACTCCTAAGAAAAAATAATAATTGAAATGTATGCCTATGAGTTAAAAAACCTAATTAACTTCCAGTGCTTTTTTGCAAAGTACATACATACTTGCATATGTATCCAGCATGTAAACTGAATCCTATCCATTCTACAGTATTGATGTAGTTTGTTTTAAAGTTAGGACTGTCTGTATTTAAACTGCTGTGCTGATATCAAGGGTACACTGAAAAGGGACTTGAACTGTGATTCAAAAAGGGAAATTAGGTGTGCATTTAAGAAGCAAATAATTACTTTATCATTTATCTTGGGAACAGAAAGCCCCACACTCAAAGCATGCAATGAGAAGAAGGGAGTCAGCCATGTCCATCCCCTGTACTAGGCCAGTCCTTGGGATCTGACTGTATTGCTTGGGTCTGCTGAGAGGGCTTCCCTGCCAGCTACTCCATACATCCCTCTGGATGGTTTCTCATGCAGGCTTCATCATTTGCTGCGCTTTTGCCTTGCCTGCAGAGGATGGTGAGGCACTGCAAGCCATGAACAAATGAAAAGTGAATCTATGAGCAGAACCTTGTTCTTCAAGGTTACCGTTCCTTCTGCAAGCAGGGAAACCTATGGTCCATACCCTAATCCCATCTTTGCAAAATGCTGTTCACTTGGAAACCTTTTCTGAGGAGACAGGTGAAATTCTTACTACATTTTAATGGTCTTTCCTTTTGCTGAAAGAATCAATTACTATTTCTTTCCAAGCATAACAGTCCACTGAAAATTGTTTTTATTTAGGGGTTAGAAAGAGTGATAACTTCTCCAATCTCATTCCTCCATAGAAGGTAGTAGAAGTATCATGAGGAAAAAAATGTTTTTCAGAATATTTCCTTTCTTATCACACAATACCTGGTGCTACAGATTTTGCTGCATAATTAGAAGAGGACACCTGAAATCTTCAGCTGTATCACATATGCAAAAGGAAATAACATTCACTGGAAAGACAGTGAGTAAACTAACAGTGTTACTTCATTTGAATGCATCTTCAGCTGCCTACAGAATTAGCAGGGCATAGAAGGATAAATTATTGTTAAGTTTGAGCAGTAATACCAAGTTGTATAGAAAATTTTTAAGTATGATGAACCCTATTCTGTCACCATTTGACAGCAGTGTCACTGTGAGACAGGAAAAACTTTACAGTCTCTTGCAGCAATGAAATCCAATAATAATAATAATAATAGTAATAATAATAATAACAACATACGGAAGTTCCAGGTGTGCCATTTACTTATTTAGCAGACTTTAGAGACATCAATTTGGAAAAATGCATTTTCCTCAGCTCCCTCTGTAATCAGTGACCAGGTACTGCTAACATATTTTTTAGCATGTTTATTGCCCCTCTTCTCCAGCTGCACCTTTGCTCCAGGATGAGCATCTTTTGATTTTGCTCATTCATTTTTTTTCTTAGCAGCTAACGACAGAAGAAATCACCTCTCCTGTCCAGGATCTAGCTCTGTCCCTTACCCTAGATTCTTCCTTGCCTTTTAGGCTGAAACCTCCTTCCCTTCTAAAATAGAGAGAAGCCTAGGAGTTCCTTTTAGACATTCCCAGCATTGTCATCTTCCTCAGAGCAGAAGGTGATGTTCTGAGGTGCATCTGCTCTTGAGCAGCTCCAGAACTCGGTTTTCTGTCCATACAGAAGAGGAAAATTGGATGGCCAGTAATAAGAAGCAGCTTCTTCTGGGGCATTATTTGTTTCATCACAAGGTATTTCAAGCAGGTGAAATACGCTGCGCTCTGAGCATGTTTGTGTGTTCCCACTGAGCATAAGAGGAACTCGGGGTTACCAGCTCTGCTACACTGGATGTATCCAATAATAGATGAGGGCAACCCTAATGAAAATGTGGTGACTTTACCAGCCTAGTAATGATGCTTTCTCAGTGTGTGTTTGTTTTGTTTTAATGGAAAGTGGTCAATTCAGAGCAGTTTTTCCTTTCCTTTATGTCTACCTTTACAGTAATCACTTTATAAACAGGATTGGGCTTCCATGCAGTCCATGCATGTATCACATTTAAGGTAGTCACCTTAATACTGTCTTACTAGTAGGCAAAGAGGCATTTCTGGAGCATGATTCCTCTGACATATTTAAAACATCTGTATTAGGATGAGATGAATTTAAGCAAACTTAACTATTTGCTGAAAATTGGATCAAAGCACTCAATTCTGGGCAATTCTGGCAACAGCCATCTCAGTTTTTAACCTTTGGGAAGGCTGATAGCACTGTGCCAGTTGTTTCCTATTTTGGTGGTTTCTAGGGGTTTAGCCCACTGTGTAAGATGCTGTGCAAGCACACAGAAGCTGACAGCTCCTCTCCAAAGCCCACAGTACATGGGAGAAGTGGGAACAGTGGATGAGGCAAACAAGTAAATAAGATGACCCCTGCCCAGATGCAGAGATAAAAAGTAAGCCTATTAAACCATTTTTTCCCTTTCTTTTTGAACAAAGTTTCTTTTACAGGCTTCGCTAGTATATGTGAACTGAAATTGGGTAAAAATTTAGGTTTCTTACAATTTACAGCAATATAACTTTGTCTCTCTAATGTCTCCCCACTTTGGAAGGACATAATTTCTGCTGAAAGGTCTCCATGAACCTTTAAAAGCAGTAGTCAATTTAAGGTCTTTAAATGTACTACTCATTAATACTCAAGCTTTGGAGATAGTCCTCCTGAGAGATTTAAAACCACTTACAGGGAGACTACTTAGTTGAAGGCAGATTTTTAAACTGTTTTTTTTGAGTCATCAACAGTTCATAGCCTCTTAGAAGTTTCTGTGGAGGCATCAGGAGGCAGTGGTGGGAGTCTGATGAGGCAGAGGCATGAAGCACATACAGCATGGTATGTAGACCACTTGTTTTCCTGTTAAACAGTCAAGAGAAGATGACTTTAGTTGCTGCCAGCTCTTCAGCAGCACCAGTATTAATGTGCCATTTGCATCCAGAGGTGACAGGAGCAAATCTTGCACCCGGACTGCCTGGAGCCATTCTGTGGCACTGCTGCTGGGGTGGCTCAGTCCCATCCCCTTGCCCTGGAAAAGCTGCCCAGGTACAGCACAGCAGTGACTGTAGCATTCCAAGGTGCAGCACAGGCTTTCCCTCCCAATCAGCAGCTCCACCACCACCATCTTTGCTCCTCATCAGAAAGCTCTGCTGAGCTCAGTCTGACAGATAATGTAGCAGAAACTTAAAGGGAACTGTGGTCTGAAGTAACATCAGCTGGAGTTGAGGAAATCCCTTCCATGTCTCCAGCAGGTGCTGTGTTAAGACTTTTACTGCCCTGAGCAGCCTTCTTCAAGCAGTCCCTGTCTTGAGCAGGGTGCCAGACTTGATTCCATACTGACATCCCTTCCAGTATACGTTATCCTCTGGGTCTGTGTGGAAATTCAGTGATAACTGGTTGCTACAGGAAGAAGCTCTCTGTTAGCAGCAGTTTCAGGATGAAACATGTTTCTCTTTAGATATTTCACATTAATGTTCCCTCAGCATAAAATCAACACTCCAAACATCTCTCACTGTAAACATCATCTTCACCACACCCTTCTAAAAGTGCAGAAAACAAGGCATTTGTGACTGTAACCTTACCTAATCTACCCTTGTTCTTCCTGGTTTACAACACCCACCTTTGTCTATCAGCTCTACAAATCAATCTTACCAGTGACTAAGGAGTTGCACAAACAGCTGGATTGACAGAGGCAGCTCAGGCAGAGACTATTTGCTTCTTGACTGGATGGAAACAATTTATAAAGAAGCCTGATCAAATTTAGGAACTCTGAAGGGATCTCAAGTATCAGACTAATTTTCTTGGATCAAGACTGCTCTGGTGCAACTGTAACTTTTAGGAATACTTTAGCACTACATGGTGCTCAGCAATGGAAAGAAACACTACATCCTCTGCACTATTCACCTCTTCCCCTGGCTCACCATAACCTAACTTAGTACAGCCAAAATCAAACACAACAAAAAAGGATTGAGTCATAAGATAGAGTAATTAAATACCATTTTTCCAAGTTGAGAAGTGCTGCCCAAAATCTAGATTAATATCACTGGAAGGCCATGTAGTTACAGGACAAGAGGGTAATGGCTTTAACTGAAAGAGGGTAGTTTTAGTTAAGATATTAAGCAGAAATTCTTCACTGTGAGGGTGGGGAGACACTGGCACAGAAAAAGCTGTCCTAGAGAAGTTGAAGATGCCCCATCCCTGGAAGTGTTCAAGGTTGGATGGGTCTTTGAGTAACCTGGTCTAGAGGACAGTGTCCCTGCCCATGGCAGGGGGGTGGGACTTGATGATCTTTAAAGGTCACTTCCAACCCAAAGTATTTGATGATGATGATGATGTCCCAGGTGCTTTCCAAGCCAAAGGCAAGACTTCCTTGCTGTGGAGAAACCTGGAGATCAGGCTGTTACTTGAACATCTGAACCGAAGCCCTTCTGAGTGAGTGGAGACCCCACTGAAAGGGCTGAGAAAACTTTTGTAGAGGATTTACAGCTCATGGGTGTTCCAGTAGCCAGAAATGCACTGAGATGATGAAGAGACTGAGGAGGATGGAGCCTACAACCAGATAAGCTCAGTGGTCATTGCTGGAGGTATTGAGGCAGTACATGCTCGGGCAGCCACTGTGTTTACTAGAGGTTTTTACATTCACATCTGAACTAATCATTAAGACCTATTTTAGGAGCAGCTTGAAGTACCACAATCCTCGCTCGGGTTCTTCCTCTACACCCAGCCTGGGAGAGTGTGCCAGCTTCCTGATTAGGCCATTTGATATGTGTATCAAATACATGATCCAGAGAGTAAGCTCTGGTTGGACCTGGAAAAGACACTTGGAAGTGTCTAGTGACTAATGAGGAGCTCAGCCTTGGGGCAACCGTTCAAGGACACTATAAGCACATCCAGTGTGTGCTCCTCAAAGAAAGATGCAATCTGAACAGAAACTGCACAACTGAAAGATGTGGACTATATACAGAGAGAGCATCTACCTGGGAATTGCGATAAACCAGCTCATTTCAAGATAAGGTGGGAAATTGCAGTACCCAAAGGGAAAGAGAGTCAGCAGGAATCTTCCTGAGGACTCCTGACGATGAAGTCACATTTTTAACACAAAGGTTAAAAGGTTTTGCTTCACAAAGACCAACTAAGAGGTCAAGTTACCATGAAAAAGAGTTTGAGGGAGTTGGTTCCATCTTGGAGCAGGGAGAGAGATTCTGTGAGGCTTTAGATCTGTGAATAAAAACTTCTCAACCTGGAAGCTTCATTGTAGCCACTGAAACAGGGCTTGTTCCTTATGGCCACTCCAGGAGTACCTTTCTGCAAGATACAGGAAGCCTGAGCAAGTCGTTGTTCAGCTGAGAGAAATCACTTTGTGTCTCTAGTGCAGACAGATGCTTCTGCATGTTGGGGACCAGCACAGAACACAGCCTTTGGTTTGTACCTATCACCTACCCATAGGAAGCTCCAGAACAGCCAGGAACAGCCAGAATCCTGTTACGTGTTCACCCCAGGGCTTTCCAGACACCTTGCCCAGGCGTGCCTTACATTACATTGCCATACTGATGCCACACTTCCCTGCCAGGGAGGTGAGGCACATGAGAATCCTAGCAAGAGGACACCTCCACTTGCACCTGGGCCATGCTTGCAAACTTGGTGCCTGTACAGATAACAAATCTAATTTGCAGGCCATGTCTCTTATGCAAGGTAGGCATAACCACTACGTCCCCTAGAGTCAGCTATTCTTCCATTACAGTCAATGTGAACATTTGCAGCTAATTGTGAACACATTTTAGATCTCCAATCATAGTGTTTTTATTATCCATGGATGCTGCTATTTTATATTCTGTGTTAGTATTCAAATAATATTGCATATGAATAGCATAGGGTGAAATAGACCAACCAGTTAATAATTTTAAATACAGACCTCATCAGCAAAGAAAAGCTAGAAAAAACTTGGTAAAATCTGATCCCTTGCACTTTCACAGTAGTGAGCGAGCACATCATATTTCAAAGTGGTTTATTTGATGCTAAAGTGTGTGTTGTCTTATTAATTCTCAGTTATGTTCATGAGAAGCTTTGCAGACAAGAGCAAGGGAACAAACATAATGCACATTCAGATAATTTTTCTTTACTTACTCAAGCAATTGGAGTTTTTAATTATTTATAATACTTTTAAAGTACAAGTTAAATGTACCACAGCCTGCTTTCTGCAGATTAGTCAGTGTTAGCAATTCAAACCTTTATTTCATATCACCTCTGTGATACAAATGAGGTTCAGAAGTGAGACAAGAGAGTGAAGAAACAGGCCTTTTTGTGTGGATCAATGAAGCCATAAATTTGCAAAGCTCTATGAAAGGGGCTAAAATGGTGGATTTGAGCAAGGTGTGTTAACTGCGGGGTTGTGTTAACTATGTGCTATCAGTCTGGTGAGAAAAGCACTGTGAGTCATCCATAGATTTAACAGAGTCACTTATGTCTGTGAATAATTCTGCCCTCTGTTTTCCATCAGAAGCAAAGCAAAACATCTGCACTATCCAGGCATTACTCAAGGTTTGTGATATTCTGTAAACCAGCATGGGTCGCTGTATAAAGAACAATACTTGGGCTCTTGCCTCTTGAGGATGAAGAATCTCAGACATGGCTCCAGAAGTGCGAGAGATCTGGGGAGCTCTGAGTCCTCCAACCAGCCCAGAGGACTCTATTCCATGCCGTGGCGTACCAAAAAAGGATCACCAACTGCTAACCAAGGGGACATTTTCACAAGCATTCCTCCTGCTGCATTTGATTTAAGGCATTCTGAAGACAACACATTTAGTCTAAACAATACACTTTTTAACACACTCCACTTCCTTTGGCTGGAATTACTCTATTGTAAAAGGGATTATTCACATCTTGTGTTTTATTGTTAATAAAGATATTTCTGTTTTAAGAGCTCCTTCCCTTGTTGTCTCCCATTCTTCTCTTTGAAAGAGACTGGCCCTGGAAAGCTGTAGATCCCAGCCTGACCACAAGTGGCTTTGGGAACTGGAGCATTTAGAAAGCCTTAATTCATACAAATCAGTTTTAGGCAAGAGAAATCAATAATTGCACTAAGTGAGTAATGGGATGATTGACACAAGAAAATGTACTAAAAATTAATACAGTGTAAAATCTCGATGTACAGTATATGAATCCCTCACTGTCCTGTGGTAGATTTGATGATTTAAGAGGATGGTTCAGTGTTCTTTTGACAGGGACAGGTCTGATCTGACAGGCAGTCAATGAGTAGTGATGCTGCCCTGTGACAGAAGCCTTCCCTCTACACCAGGCTGACATTAGTGGAAAGACTTGCAGCTGCGTGGTTCTCGAACTGCTCAAGGACCATGAGAGGTGTAGTGAGAATGTACTCTTACAGAAGTGTCATGTTTTTACCTTCCTAAAATTCAGATTCTGTTCTGCAATAACAGAAGGGAGTAGACAATACAACAGGCCTTGGAGCCACAGAGACACTGCTGGCTTGGCAATCCCATCCAATCTTCTGCCCAACGGGAGAGTGCTGCTACCAGCACATCTCCCAGTGTCTGCACCAGCCTGATGGTGCTGGTAGCACAGGCCACCAAAACTACAGGATAGGTGAGCTGCACTCTACTGAACATCTCTGTGCACATCTTCAGCAACTTCATTTGTTTTGACATAAACAACTTGTTCAGCACTGTCTTAACAGACACTCCCCGTGCTAATTTTCTACCCTGAGGGTTTGGGTTTTTTAAAAGGTTAATCAGATCTGTCCACCCAAATAAGCTGTTCACTTCTCATAAATTGACCATTTAAAACAAAATCAAATGCATTATTCTACAATTTTTGCCAATTATGTTTTCACAGGTACTCTTACACACTGAAAAGTAACATGATTTTTACTTTAAGCTAAAATAACTTTCTCCAGTAAGACCTTGGAATACAAAATGCCATCTAGTCAGAACTGGCTGATTTAGCACAGGAAGAAAAACCCATACAAATTTAACAAAACAGAAAAGAACAGACTTTTTTTAAAGAAAAAAACCAAAGATTTTACTCACATACTGGTCCAGAACTGTTATACAAAGTTTTTCAAGTTCTTTTTTAAAGAACAACTTGCACAGTGCTACGTACAATAAATCCCTACATAACAAATTTTGTATATACAAAAAGCACAGCTTGTAAAAAAAATCTGTAAGACTAACAAATACTCCTGAAGAGATATTATTTAGTGGATCAAATTGCTGCAATATAAAAGCAGTACTTGATAATAAGCACCTAACCCATTTGGATAACCTTTATTCAGAAATGTGGCTTAATACAATAATTTTATTATAAACAAAACATAGAATTTAACACTTACATAACAAAGTGTTTGGATTATTATCACAATCAATTGCAAGCTCATTTTAATTGGCTGAAAACCTGTAAAGTCTAGCACTACAGCTATTAGAGATCTGTTGTCTTAAAAGAACTTTAACTATACCTTTTTTAGAAGAAAAATACTAGTTTTTGAATTATTTACTATTACGAGTTAAAAGCTTTAAAATTTAATTTAGTTACTTAAAATTACTGGTATTCTAATCTGTAATTAAGTTATATGTGACATATAAGAAGTTAGTAATTTCAAATAACTCCATATAACAAGGTCCAACTTCCAGTTTCATACTTTTCACCTAATACTTTTTAAAGCTTTTTGCCATTTATCACTTTAGAACTTTAAAATGCAAATTCTTTTCCATGCTATGCACAATGAAGCATTTCAAACCTACTCAACTTGCAGGTAATGAAGAGATGACCTACTTTTACTTTTCTGAATCACCGAAATGACTTCTTGATGGCATGTTGTCTTTGCCTTTAGTGCAAGATTCTACTGGACATAAATTTCTCATATCCCTGAGCAATTGCTGTTAGGTAATGCCACTGGACTGGCTCAGCTTCAGAACTTTGTTTCACAATGTCCACAGAAAGTAACTGACTTCCATCAATGATTGTCATCAAAGATTGACTTAACTGTAAATGTTCATTTAATTACGACTTTGGTAGGAAAAGGGTGTACAGCTAAACATTGCTACCATAAACAAATTTTTATTAACAAATTAAATATTAAAATGAAGGCTTAAGAATAATTGGAAAAGACTTCTACAGATTTGCATACACTACCAAGCTGAGTGGTGCAGTTGACACACCTGAAGGACAGGATGCCACGCGGAGGGCCTCTCTGCGTGGGGCAATAAAGCAGAAGACATGACTGAGAAGGGAAAAAGATTCATTCAGATTGTTCTGAAAGCTCGGTTTGTCATAAGGAAAAGCAAGGTCAAGGGACCTGCACAGGGGATTCAGTTCTTGAGAGTAAAATAGCAGGATGGACATCATCATGGGTGTAGCAACTATGTCTCCGCCAGCTCATAGGGAAACACAAGCTTTCCTAGGCCTTGTGGGGTTCTGGAGAATGCATATTCCAGGTTATTGTGAGCTTGTGAGCCCCACCCTCTATTGAGTGACCCAGGAGAAGAAATACTTTGAGTGGGGCCTTGAGAAACAGGCTGTTGATCAAACCAAAGAGAAAAGAGCTCCTGCAGTAGCTCTTGGACCTGTCTGGACAGGACCAGCAGTGCAAAATATACTCCACACTGCAGCAGGGAAGTGTGGTGTCACCTGGAGCTTCTGGCAAAAAACATCAGGAGAAACCTGAGGTCAGCCATTAGGGTTTTGGTGCTGCAATTATCAAGGATCAGAGACCCATTACACTCCTGCTGAAAAAGAGGTATCAGCAGTGATAGGAGAAATGGGTGTATATGTCTTCACAAACAACTAGCTACTCTGAAAAAACCAGATTCTAGAATGGGTGTGGAGGTATATGTTGGAGGGGATAGATGTAGTAGGCAGATTGGGAAGGTTGTACCTTCCCAGTACTTCAGCCAGTGGGGAAAGGGGGAGGGCAACATGTGGTTAGGAGTTAAGGATAAAAGGCGGGTGTGTTCTCCAAAAAACTCCCCACCCCAGTGGGTATGCCCTTTATTCCAATAAAGTTGATTACTGTAGGACTCCTCTGTCTCCTTTGTGGACACAGGCCTTTGGCAGCATGGTTTTCTGCACAGCAGCCTATAAAGGGGTTCAGGCTGCCTCAGAAGTTATTGGGACAGAAGCACATCTCCTCTTAGCTCCACGACTGCCTGTGCTGCACTGGATGTTCAAAGGAACCATCCCCTTGACATATCACACAGACAGTGCTACATGGAGTAAGAGGGTAACATTGATTACATGAGCTCAGTTAGGAATTCTGGAAGAGATTTGTTTACAAATAGAGACGGGCTGGTGGGAGATGTGGTGGTTGGAGGACAACTGGGGCATAGTGACCATTGAATTTTAGAGTTTTCAATAATTGGTGAAATGAGGGTGAACATCAATAAGACTTTTACATTGGACTTCAGGAGGGCAGACTTTAACCTATTTAGGAGACTTATTCAGAGCATTCCTTGGGAAGCAGCCCTTAAAAACAAAGGAGTACAGGAAGGGTGTGCATACTTCAAAAAAGAGATCTTGAGGGCACAGGAACAGACTGTTCCAGTGCGACGAAAGATGAGTCAGCAAGGTAAACGTCCATCCTGGATGGAGAACGAGGTTTTGAAGGAACTTAGCAACAAAAAGAGGATATATCATCTTTGGAAGGAGGGTCAGGTCTCTCGGGAAGTATTTAAGGAGGCTGCTAGGGCATGTAGGAAAAAAATTAGGGAGGCCAAAGCTCAGTTTGAACTCAANGTCAGGTCACTCAGGAAGTATTTAAGGAGGCTGCTAGGGCATGTAGGAAAAAAATTAGGGAGGCCAAAGCTCAGTTTGAACTCAATTTGGCAACCTTTGTAAAGGACAATAAAAAATGTTTTTACAAATATATTAATGAAAAAAGGAAGGGCAAGACCGACCTTTGTTGTCTATTGGATGCAGAAGGGAATAAAGTAACTGCAGATGAGAAGAAGGTGGCAGTGCTTAATGACTTCCTTGCCTCGGTCTTTACTGGAAAGACACATGGTGCTCAGGACAACTGTCCTCCTGGGTTGGTAGATAGCGTCAAGAAGAAGGATGGTCCCCCTGTTATCCAAGAGTAGGCAGTCAGGGAACTGCTGTGCTGCTTGGATATTCATAAATCTATGGGACCGGATGGGATCCATCCCAGGGTGATGAGGGAGCTGGCATATGAGCTTGCAAGGCCACTCTCCATCATTTACCAGC